>WBND01001388.1:65637-84160 GCA_013398595.1 Tychaedon coryphoeus
CCACTGGGTAAATGCTATGTGTTTTCAAAAGGTACATCCTTTTACCATCAAATTTCTTGCTTATGAAGCAGGTTAAATAAAAAAAAGATTAAAATGCACAGCTGTTTTGCAACTCTATTAATATATGCTTTAAAAAGAAGTCTTGAAAATACTTTGTGTTAGCACTGATTTTACTTCTATTGATTTTGAGCTGATGTAAGTGAAGGTGGGAAAAGAATAGTTTAAAGGCAGTGTATGTTGTTCATATTTTATAATTACTTGTAATTTTAGAGACTGAATTTTATTGCATATGTACTCAGCTGATTTACTGCATGGAGGGGTAACATTACCTGAACACAAGGGAGCATGTAAATCCTCTGAAATACAATTACAAAAAAGCTTTTCAATTATAGTAAATTAATATCTGTAGAGAAAATAATGAAAGCACTCTTTGAATGTGGTACTGTTTTTAATGTTGATAAATGTTTTGTATTAATATTTTATGTATGTGCCAGAAAACGTAACTAATTGTATGTTTAAGTCCTTTTGGTTTAGTTTAGTAAATATATGGTGAAATTCTGTGTCTGAAGATTATTTGTGTTGTTTAAAGTGCCTTAAAGAAACGAAAATATTCTGACCTTCTATTGAAAGTGTAGAGAACACTGTTTTCTGGGAGTATTTTGGTATTCTTATACTTAAAATTTTATTTTTTTTCTTCTTTATTTTCTCATTCTCATTAATTTCTCATTTTTCATTTAGTGTTTCAGTTCAGTCACAAAAAAAGCAGCCCTACAGAATACAAAAACCAATCACTTTTTCCAGTTTTAGAAAATTAGCTTGGTGTAATGCTTGAAATGCAGGGAGGCTAGTTGTATTTGCAAGACAGCTTAATTTTTTTTGTTTGTCTTTTCTCCATGCCCCTTTAGGGAGAGGCTGCCTATGTCTGCTGTACACACCCAGTCAGGACGTGGGGTATAGCAGGTAATCTTCATCCCAAGGCTGGCCTCTCCTCCCTACAATTGTGAACACAGGATAGTACTCACATTTTCTCAAAGGTGTTAGTTTTATATTATAAATATTTACAAATGAAAAATGTGTTTGTACAAAGCAGAGTTTGAATGTTAGTTCAGTGTTGGATTTTTCTCCACCAAGTCACATTATTTCTTTTCTCTATCACCAATAATTATTTGACATGCTAGCAGTCATGAGGTTTTGGTAGTCAGAAAAAAATCCAGGGAACATCAAGTTCAATCCACAGGATTACACACAGACACCATGGAAGCATTGTTTATGCTGCCTGAATTGACTGAGCTATTTCAGTGAAAGAGAATCTTCTGATGGGAGCTTGTTGCCCTGGTATGTTTGCAGAATTACTGAAAGATTGTTAAAAATTAAAAGGAACGTTTTTCTCAACTTGCCTTCTAAGACAGCTGTGAAGGAGCTGTTTCTGACAGCTAGAAAGCCACTGAGGTAGGGAGATACTTTCTACACATTTGTACTTTGTGTGAAGCTAGTTTAGGGAACTGGATGGGCAGTTTCTTGTCCTGAGTCTTTCACTTAATGATAGTAGTTTGATAGCATGCCCTGGATTCCTACAAAAACAATACAGCAAGTATTGGGGGGGAGTGTGAGTTCCCCTCTGTGCTGATTTTGAGAACTATATAAAAATTGTCTTTGGACAGTGAAGTCTGTGATGAGGTGTACAACTGTGAAATAATGTCACAATGGAGTATCTGTTCTCTTTAAGCACTTAGATGTACTTAAGGCACTTAGAACCTGCCTATTATGGTGTCACTGAAATGACAGGGAGAGAACTGGCATTGGTATTTCATTCTCTGGTATCTATTCCTTATCTGGAAAGCAGGTAGAAAGGACTTAAGTGGGCTAAAAGTGCGTGACTTTGGCTCAATGGTCATAGCAAAACAGAGAATGCATGTCAGTTTAACTTTGTCATGAACTTCTGCCTATTGTTGCTACAAATGTTGGTGCATTTTAATATATTTTGTGCCTTTATAGGTATATATACATATTTTCCAGTGAAAAGATTTTTTTGTTCTGAGATGCTATTCTGAGTGTTGTGAGTCTCCTGCTACAAAAATGTGATTATATACCTTAAGTGTTTAATTACAGATTTAAAAAATCTTCATGAGCAATCTCCAAGGAATATTTGGAATGCACTCCTTGTAAATTGGCTCATTTTCTTGTAAGTGGTGATACAAGAGTGGTTGTAATTTGGAAAGTATATTAATCTCTAGACAACCATTGTATGTAGGAATTTATTACTCTAAAAATTTAAGACCTATGAGGTGATTTGGACTTACTCTTTTTATTTAAAATCCCAGCAGAAATATATCACTATCTTTTGATACATTTGGTTGTTTCTATCGGTTTATAAAAGCTGTCTAGAAATACATTCATTTGAGTTCTTATCTGAAAAATACACCCACTGGTCCTTGACAGCAAATCCTGAAGCAAGCAGATGCCATTCTAGCCTGATGCCATTCTGTAGAGGTACAATCATCCTTCGATAAAGGCAGCTGAACTTTAAATAGATTTAGAATCAGTGTACTTCAGAAATGGTTGTGAGATGATTTTCCTTCTTTTTTTTCTTTTTTAGAATGCAAGAAGTGGAGAAACTACAATTTTGTTATTCTTATCTTACTCAAAATTACTTTGGCACTGGGAGGCTGAATATTCTCCTTCTGGAGTTACTATATATCGGAATTGTCTAAGGCTTTGTGAAGCTGTTGCCCAACAGGTGAACATGGAGACACAGCTAGACCCCATGAAGGATGACTTGCCCCTAATGGCAAACACTAGCTACATGCTTGTAAAGCACTATGTATTGGACTTGGATGTGGATTTTAAAAGTAAAGTTATTGAAGGCAGCATAGTTTTGTTCTTTGAGACTGGGAGCCAGTACAAGAAAACATGCAGTGCTGGCAAGGAATCCTGCCAGTCACAGTTTGATGAAGCCTCTAAAATGAGGGCATCTGAGCCCTGCCACATTCCTATGATAAATGTGACTACCTGTTCATCTAAAACGGATTATAATGATTTTGCTGACAGTGGTACAGAAGAGGAAGCTACTTCTTATGAAAACAGTAACCATGGCAACAATGAACAGGCTTCTGGGATTTCTAGTTCAAAGGACTGCTGTGACATAGAGAATCATGGAAACAAGGATTTTCTGCTGGTATTGGATTGCTGTGATTTATCTGTGCTAAAGGTTGAAGAAGTAGATGTTGCTGCTGTGTCAGGCATTGAGAAATTTACAAGGTCTGTCAAGCTAACTGGTGTTTCAAAAACGCTGGAAAATCTCAGGAATCAGATTGTACAAGAACTTGTGACTTTACCTGCAGATCGCTGGAAAGAACAGCTTTACTATTTTACTCATTGTAGCCAGGCACCTGGCTGTGGAGAGCTTCTGTTTAGTACTGGCACCTGGAGCTTGGAGATAAGGAAATCAGGAATTCAGACTCCAGCAGACTTTCCCCATGCAATAAGAATTTGGTACAAGACCAAACCAGAGGGAAGATCTGTTACGTGGACCACAGACCAGAGTGGCAGGTATGTAACTGTTTGCTGAAAGCTTTGTATGCAGTAAATTTAAATATGTGCAAGAATGGATAATTGTGTACTTGCTGAGCAGCTGTGAAGACAATGAGTGCACTCATCCACAGTTTTCATTTCATCCTTGGTTCGAATCCTTTTGCTGTCCTATAGAAGAACAGAGTCTCTCTGTTCATGAAACCTTAATGGACTTGAAGATTTCAGGCTTGTCTTAGTGATTGTGTTTGCTTTTTCTGAGTGGGAGTAAATAACCTGTGTGTATTTCGTAAGTGTGTGCAGGGAATGGGAAATTATCATTTGGGGAAAGAAAAGGTATGAATGACAGGTTACTTTGTACTCTTTTTCCTTCCTGGCTTACACAGCATAAAGTTCAATATACATAACATATAGTAGAATTACTTCACAATTTGTCCTTTATCAATATTGTAATCGGCTTAGAAATACAGTCTTTTCCTGTTTAGTCTCTCATAATCAACTTTCAATATCTCCTTCATCTATAATGTTAAGAACATTGATGATAGCAAATGAACTGCAAACTGAAAGAAAAATTGGCATTATATCTAGTGTTAATGAAAAGGATGTAGTATTGTACTGAAATCTTCAATATAAGCCTTTTATAGAAGGGAAACTACAATCCACTATTGACTTCTGCAACTATAATTGTTTTACTGCAATGTTGAAAGGTGCATTTTAATGGCTGTTATTTCTTTACTATGTCTAAGAAGCAGGAGCAAAGTTGGAAGATAAGGAACTAATTTGACCTAATTGAACATTTGCTTTTCTTTCCAATCAGTTAGGTAAAAGGTTATTTATTACCTTTTATTTCAGTTATATTCATATAAATTAAGTCTTTTCACTAGCATCTATGTTGGTGAGGAAAATTACGCGTTTTGATTGTATTTGTGGTGGCTAGGGAATTCTGCTACTTATCTGTAAGCACCATCAAGTCCAGAAATGTCTCTGTTCTTTATTTTTTTCCCTTCCTTTCCTCACTCTCTGAGGAGTTACCTTTGGTATGAGTTTAGGAAATGCAACTGTGGAGATAAGATAAAAGACTGTGCGATTCAATGTGAATCAAGCAAAAGCCGTTTATTGTGCCTGTAAACGTTGTTTATATTTACTGGTTATCTTTGATTATGCAGTCACGCATTATTTTATTGGTTGCTCCAGTTTGTCCATGCATCTTTTGATTGGTAGCTCAATATTGTCCACGAGGCAAGCATGCACCTTTTTTCTTCATCTAATTGGTTGATACTATAAGCATCATTTTACTCAGGTGGACACCCCTATGTTCTGTCAGCAACTTTCTCTTCCTCTTTCTTCTTGCACCATCAGCTTTTTTACCCACAGAGATTACCCATTTCAGACGGTTAGGCTGGTTCATTTTGTACATGTCCACTTTCCTGTAAATATTATCCTACATGTAACTCTATATAGTACCCTTTTATCTGAAAATTCTGAATTTTGACTGCAAGCGAAGGTAGAGCAATTGTCCATGAGCACGTGTCTGTGTATACCTGCTCTAATACATTATGTTAGCAACACTCAGCTGGTATAGGACTCCTCCTCTGTGTGTTTTGAGCATTTGAATGTTTCTTTTAAGCTAAATCATGAACAGTTTTGACTCTCATAACCCTTTCACTGCAAAGCGTTTTTTTTACTTTGGTGAAATTTAATGGCAGTTGTACACGGATGGAATTTTATGGATCAGTAGTGGAGCAGAAAAAGCAGGCTCAACGTGGATACAGTAGTTTGCTGGTTTAAAATAGTAAAAACTGCTTTATTTTCTGCCCTGTGTAGGGTATTCCAAAATCTAATGCTTGTCAGAAAATAAGTTTTCATAGCACAGTCATTAGAATCTTTCTTGGTATATTTTTAAAATCAAATTCTATATGTTATGAACCCATAGGCATAGTGGTAAATCCCATATTGTCATGGGAGGATTCTTCAAATTGTTCCAAATTATGTATCCGGTGCTTTTTTTTTCAGATGTCAAATTCTTTGCCAAAGGACTCTATACTGTGGTTCCAACCCTGAAGAACAGTAAATGACAAAGTACACACATTGTGTAACCATTTCAGTGTTTCCTGTAATTTAACACTAGTACAATATTTTGAAATTTAGCCTATGCACAGTTTTATCAAGACTTCCATTTTATTTGTTTTAAAGAATGATGTATTATAATACACAAAAAACCTAGTTGAAACAAAGCTTTGTGGGATGAGTTTGGGCAAGATAAGTGTATACAAACATGTTATCACAGCAGGACACACTTTTGTTTGTAGCAAAGAGCTGAATACATGGAATTTCAGCATTTCCCTGAGTCTGAGCTTGTGGGGCCAAACAAAAAAGGCAACCACAGGGCTGACTTGTGCTAATCGAGAGAGGGAAGGAGGGAAAGTATAAAGGAAAGACTAGGAAGCCTACCAAAATACACTTGATGAAAGGAGCACTTTTGACCTCTCTAAACTTGTGTACTAGTTCCTTCCATCACTGGTATGATGACACAGGTATGTGTACAGCTGTATCATAAGGCATGTTAGGGAGCTAATCTAACTGAAAGTAAGTAGAGGGGGAAAAAAGAATAGAAGACAATAAGATGTGTTTGGAAAATACTGCTGAGGTTAGTTTGGAAGGTAGAGTTATTTACTACAAATTAGAAAATGTATCATGAAAGTAGATGTTTGTTTTTCAGTGGCATGAGTTAGCGTTGTTCTGTGCTCTTGGAAGCTGGAAATGCAGGAAGGGAATAAAAAATTAGGTTTTCTTCATAGGCAAGGTAGAATAAGATAGTCCAGCACCCTGGTAGGTTGCAGACCAAATCCTGATAGGCTGTGCTCAACTATGGGGAATCTCTGCTGTTATTTTGTTTAATTTTGTTCCCAGTAATGGGAACATGGGAATATAAATATTTGAGCAATTAATGAAGCATTTTGAGGTTCGTTGGACTATTCGTGTGATATGTAGTGACTTCTAAAGACTGACAAATAATATTAATAGAATGGAAAAGTCAAACAAACAAACAAACAAATGAAACAAACCACAAAAAAAACCAACAACCCCCCCAAAACAAGCACAAACAAACAAAAATCCCCAAAAAACAAAACCAACAAAAAAGTGGGCAAACCCCGAGTACAAAATAAATGGATTTGATATTACTGAAATGTGGAAGGCAAGAAACAAATATTTGTAAAAAAATTAAATTATCTCCTCTGAATTAGTTGTCCTAGGTGAAAGTAAGACAGTGTGAAACATGGGTATTATTGACTGGTAGTTTTTTCAACAGTAAAATGTAAACAAGAATACCTGCTCTGATGGAATCTGATGACAGTCACTGGCACCTTGCAGATATGTAAACTGGTAAGGCGGAATAAAAAAGTTCTTGTGATTTAGATGCCAGAAGATCCTGGTACTTCAACAGTGTAATTTAGAGTAAGGAAGAGCTGCAAAGAGCAGTGCTTTTACATGGATTTGCCTTGTAATTGGGGGAGGGTGCCCCCTAACATCCTTCAATGGAGACAGCCTTTTCAGAAATAGGGAATGTAGTTTTTCAGATACAGGAAAGGGATAGCGTTTCTGTGCTGTTCTGGGAATTTTCCTTGATGAAGCCTCAGATATTAGGCAAATCAAGTTGACATGGGTGAGCCTTAGGCTATGTTTCAGGTGTTTGATGTCAGGTATCTCAAGGCCTGCAGATTGCTGTTCAGAGAATAGATTATCAACTGAACATTTATTATTAACTTGAAGATAGTTAATTCATTATTATGGGAGATATGCTTACATGGTAGAGGGAGATCTGCCAAAAGCTGGTTTGAACTGATTTTTGTTGTTTTGTAAAGATATCTGGACTACTGATGAGTTGCAATTGCATGAATCAAATTTTCATCAGAGATTACTGAACAACAGACAGTCACTAATCTCCTCCTGGGGCAAAACCAAACATTACCACAACTAGTACTTGGTTTCTCTGGTAGTCTGGGTGGCTGTTCACCTAGGAATATTTACCCTTATTTCTCATGGTCTTCCTTTTAGTTAGGACAACTGATTCAGAGGAGACAATTCAAACTTTTTACAAATATTTGTTTTTTGCCTTCCACATTTCCAGGAATATCAAATCCATTCATTTTGTACTCAGGGTTTTCCTGTTTTTTTCTTGTTTATTTTTATTTTTTGTTTACTTGTCATAAAGTTGTCCAGAGGTGTGACCAGAGATGCCATTTCTGTGTTCTCTGAATGTTTTGTGGATGCTTGTTCTTCCAGTGTAACAAGCAATTAGATAAATACTCTGAGTTCTCTGCTTATCTTTCTTTTTCTGCGAGAAATTTTCTTAACACTTGAAACCTGTCTTGGCAACAATTATGTTTGGCATAAGTATTACATAAGTGGATTATTTCAGTATTACAAGACCATTAAAAGCTAAATATTGGGGTGAAGGGGATGGGAAGTAGAAAGGAAGTGGGAAGTTTCTTGCTGGGACAAATGAGATAATAGATTTAAAACGGGCAAATATGGGTATCAATTGACAAAAGCAGTTTAAACCTAATTATTCTTTGCTATTCTGTCATGTGCTTAGGTTAGCTGGTTGTTTTTCTGGATCAAATGAAGAAACTGATCTATATCAGGATAAGAATTGTATATCTGGTCCTCTTATGTGCTGGAATTGTGCTACCTGACCCCAAACAAAGACAATTATCAGCTGCAGTGGATATCCTAAAGTAGCATTGCACTATTACCAATGCTCTAAAAAGAAATTACTACTGTAAAAGGTATAATATAACAAATATCTAATTAAAGGCTGATATGATTGTTCTACTGAAAGTTTCCTTTAAAAATTTAGAACTTACATGTTTCATTATTATTTTTTTTAGAAGACTGACATAATTGGGTATATTAAGATATGAAATAATGAAGTTAATAATTATACCTGGACAAAAATTATTATTATTAAAATTATTAAAATTATTAAAATTATTAAAATTATTATTATTATTAAAACAGGTGAGGAGTGGAAAGAAGTCCTAGTTCTGAATAACAGATTATGTACTTGACCAGTCTTTCTCCACTTACTTAACTCACTTTCTACTTGGGCCGTTGAGGTAGAGATTTGTGACCTTCCTGTGTATATTTTATCATTAAAATCTCTTAGGGGAAAAAAAAAAGCTACTGGTCTAGGAGACTTAGAACTAAACCTGAAGGAGCAGCTTAAGTGCTAGCACTAAGCATATCTGTTCCCTGAGTTTTATTTTTCCCATCTGCAAAATGGTATTGACATTATCTGTAAAATACCTTATGGTCTGCAGGTATAAGTGCTCTCTGAGAGCAGGTGACATTAATGTTCTTGATAGCATCTATTCTCTGTAATGTTTATATTGTATTTGAAAATTTGATACAGTGTTATAACATTTAGTTTAGCACTGTTTTGCCAGCCAGTTTCCTCTGTCATTGTGGCATTTCTCTCTACAGAATATGAAGATCCCCTATACTGCTCCTAAGAGTGGATTGTACCAATGGCACCTGGAAAAACAGTGCATGGCAAATTTTTGGGAAAATGTGTGTAGCAGTAATCATTAATCCCACCTTTCCTCTACTAGGATCTCTTTTTATAAACCTAATTATTTTGATGAAGTTTTTATGAATGAGAAATCACCTTTTCATGACTTCCCAGCACATATGTGTTTTAGGGTAAATAATTAGCCCAGTAGCTCTTCATTAACATTACAGGGAGGAAGCAGGTCTTCCTGAAAGGTGAAAAAACAGGTTCTTCATTTTTCCTGTGAGCTCACTGTCATGCACTCTTTGTTTTTATGAGAGAAAAGGCAATTATTTTATGTATATCAGAGTTGGTTACAAATTCAGTTTTAGGAGTCTAATTCCAACTAAGTTAATTAAAAAATCATGCAGATTAGTGGTCTCTCACTTTAAGCTGTACATTGTGGTTTACTGTTTAAAAGATAACCAGTTGGCCTTCTCTCCACTGCAGTTACCTGAGCTTCACTCAGTGTCTAGATCTTAGATTATTTTCTTTTTTTGCTTGTGTGTGTTAATAATGTGCCCACTTAAACTGCAGCTTTCATCCCTGTTTTGCTGGAAGATCCTCCAGCAATAGCAAGTTAGAAAGAGCTAATGAAAGGTAACCTCTTTACCTTCCCAGCTGTAGCTAGGTGGCTAATAAGAAATTTACTGGCATGAAATATTGCAGCTGGAATTGGAAAGGGGTAGTAGACTGCGGTGTTCTGTTGGGGAGAGGATTGGCGTGGTTACTGCTACAAAAAGAGCAGTACTGCAAGGAAGATTGCAATGTAAGAAATGAGAAGGAAGCTGAAGCTGAAAGAATAGAAATTAATTCTTCTTGTGATATGCCCTGTAGTTGAAATTCCCAAAGACGGGTGAGCTAGTGTGCGTTATCTCTAAGATTCAGTGTAAAAATGTCAGGATTTATTGAGGCTTGGACTAAGGAAGACTCATAACTAGATCTACTGCTGAGTTTGCATGAGCCTCCAGATTGCTCATCCAGGAGACTAGATTCATAATAGTGAAAGCACTACCGGGATGATAGCAGGGAGGTGTCATGGGTGTTGGTGAAGCCCTGCAATGGCATCATCAGAAGATACTCAGAAGCTTTCTTTGACCTTATGGGTTTAACTGGAAGCTGTTGTATGAGGCTGGAAGACTCGAGAAAAGCAGAAAAGAGAAAAGACTGGAGTTAGTGTTTTCTAGTTTGAAGATACTGTAATAATCTTGCTTTTCTTGTCTTAAGTGACTTAGATTGCACTTTGATTAGTTCATGTGAAACAGGTCTGAAACCTGCAGAGCTGAAGTTAAAGAAAGAAACCACCTCAGTACAACAGCGTCTTTAATTTTTTATATGGAACTTAATTCAGTCTTTCTTTTTGTAATTCCAACTTCAATCTCTTTTCCTTCCATCTAGGCCATGTGTTTATACAATGGGATCACCAATAAACAACAGAGCCCTCTTCCCATGCCAAGAACCACCCATTGCCTTGTCAACGTGGCAAGCCTCAGTCCGAGCAGCTGCAGGCTTTGTTGTGTTAATGAGTGGTGAAAACTCAGCAGAACCAGTCCAGCTTCGAGAAGGTGAAATATGTTTTTCAAGACAAATAATTTTCAATACTTTTATAATGAGAAATCAAGCTTAGTAAATACATGATTTCTGAAAGAATGAAGTTCCTAACCTTAAAAACACTTCCATGTCTGTCTGTAATCTCCATGCCATTCTGTCTAAAAGTTACCTGCTCAAGGCCTCAGGATAACTTCAAAAGTATTCCAAGTATCTGTATTTCTTTTTTTCACTGTGTTACTTAATTTTTCCCCCCCCTCTGTGTTTCCAAACCTAGATTTCACTTTTTTATAAATTTGCTTTATTTTAATCACGGTGTACTTGAGTTTTGTCGATGAAGTACCTGAGGCTCTCAATGACTTCAGGCCTTGGTAGGTAATTATCTTTCAGTCTTAGTTCTCCAGTCCAAACGTAGTTCAGCATGTGATTAGAGGCAGCCATTGTTTTAGATCTGTTGCCTGGAATGTGTGGAATAGCTGAAGATTATCAGGTCAGTGCCATGAAAATCTGATCTCTGTGAGGGTTTTGTGCTTCGATCAAACATACTTTCTCAACAGTAAGCAAACAAGCATTTCTTCTGTGTTGGTTATACACTATAAACTTCTTTTTGTACAGAGAAGGAAGTTTTTAAGGCTTGTATAAGTTCTATATATAATGAAGTATGTCTTGTTCTTGTGGGTTTTGATATGATCTCTCAAACTGGGTTAATATTTTCTAGTGTGAGTAGTTCTGATAAGAAGTAGCATATAAGAGAAGGTTAAATTTAAACTTTTCTTCGGAAAAATATCTCCTGTTCCTTTTTAAATAGGCAGGTTCATTCTTGAGCAGAAAAAAAAAAGAGAAAGTCTCCCTGATTTGAGAATCAATCAATTTTCATGGAATTGTCTGATGATATTTGGCTGTATATATATGAGGCCTCTTTCAAGGCTTGTCTCTGCTGCTGAAATACGGAAAACTGCCACAATGAGCTACTCAGTTCCCTTGGAGAGTATCCAAGGAAGAGTATAATAATCCCTGAGACTTTCCTGTCTCATCATCAGGAAAGCAAGGACACTCTTGCCTTCAGACTAGGGAAACAGCTTTTCCATCAGTGTTTAACTAGTTTAATGAGAGACTCCCATTGTCTTGCTTACATACAGCTGGAAATTAAGAACCAGCAAGCTGTTTGGAATTGTTAAAATTTACAAAACTAATACAGAGGCAAAAAGGGAAAGAAGTAATACTCTGAGAAATGTTTTAAAATCCACGTAAACCCAAGATTTAAGTGCTAATTTGAAGCCTTGAATAAATTCTTAATGAATTTAGGAATACAAATTCATGAGTGTAATTAATAGGACTTTTAAGAGTTAAAAAGTCTGAAATGTTTTGTTGTTTTGAATAACCTGTCCACATAGATCTTGTTGTTTGGAAATTCTGGAAGATATATTAGATACATCCAACTTAAAATTTTGTCTTTACACACCAGAAAGCCTTTCAGGGTAACTTCAATTTAAATAAGTTTGCCAAGTTGTTGACATACAGTGTGCTATTGCTGTGCGGTATTTATGTGCAATATTACTGTGCATATTTATAAAATCATACATAACTGGCAGAATAAAATCTATTTTTTAAAAATGCAATTTATTGGAAAGAATTAGCATTTTGGTAAGCAGTTATGAATAAATTTATTCTGAATAGAATTACGAGTTAGCTAAATAATTTCTCCTTTAAAACTCATATTTAAAACCAGTGTGCAGGCAGACAACTAGAGAACAGCAAGCAAAGTTGATTCCTTCAAGCCTTTAGAGATTTGCATTCTGCTTCACAGACACACATCTCTGCATGTACAGATGCAATAATCCAGTGCATACCTGGGCTAAGTGTACTCCCATATGCAGATTCCTCCTTCAACACTTGTATTTGCAGGTTTTGGCAAGAGTGTGTGTCTTCCTGTATGTGCCATATTTGCATTCTGCCTCCAATAAAACTGTGTTTGATCCTGTCATTTGAAATAGAGGGAGGCCACGTTTGTTTGAAAATAGTGACAGAATACAAATAGAAATGGTAATTATTTGAGTATGACCAATAGTGCTTAAAATACCTTGCATTCTTTATGGAGACTTAGAGAAGTTGATCAGAAAAATGCAATTAATGATGCCCTTTGGGAGAAAGCTTGACAGCGAGCACTACATGTGTGTGTAATGTGGGCCATTTAAACATTAGATTTATTTTTCAACACTTGTCAGTTTTACTTCAGCACATTACTATAACACATAGAAGTTGCAAGTGTATTTAGTCACAAACACCTTTCTATTTATTCCATTCATATTCAAGAAGTAGATATTGAGCCATTAAGTGTGAAATAGACTGGCTTGCTTTTTGTGTGGTTACTCTGCTACTATGTAATCCTTGACCTTGTTTTGACTTCTGCAGTGTGAGGAGTATACTGGTACTGAGAAAAAAGGAGAGTGCTGGAAGACCCACTGCTCCTGCCATGTAGTTAGCAGCAACACAAGCCTTTGCTTGTGCTCCTCACTTTCCACAAGGCAAAACAAAAGAGTGCCGTGCTTGTGTTGATTGATCTCCAGCATGTGTCAGGGTCTACAGCAGGGTAGTTGAGAGCTTGTCATGCACTACTCATCCCTCTGAGCCAGTGCTGAGCTAATGCTCTGGCATGAATGTGAGGGAGCTCTGTGGGGAGTTCTGGTTTTCAGACGAGATTGAAAAATCACAAGTTAAAAAGAGTTTCAGAAAGCTGGAGGATTCTTAATCCTGCTGCTCCAGCCAAAGAGTAGTTTTTACATAACTACTTATGTAGCTGTATGTTTATTTATTAGCACTAGCTCTTACCTTGCATACCTATTGCTGTGTAGGGCTATCTCTCCTTTTCCATAGAGGTAGTTGAACTTTTTGGGTTTCAGTAAATAGTAAACATCACCTGTATTTTGTGGTGTTTGTGTTAGTGCTAACTATTTGACAAAAAATACACTGGTGAGTAAAAATGTTCATATAGTTCTTTCATCTGGGATTAACAGATATAGCTTTGGCATTTTTTTTCAGTTATAATGAACTTTACAGGACTCAAACAATTTTAATGATTTCAAAGATAGCTGAATGCATTAAAAATTCTAGGAAGTAATTACATCATTCATCATTATTATTTCAAGTAAGAGAAATAAACGATCTTTAGATTGTTCTTTTGCACAATTATAAATAGATTACAATTTCCTGCCCTTGTTAAACATTTGCATGGAAAGTTTTTCACTTTAACTCACAGAATAGGTGATTGTTGCTGCATCGACAGTTATTAGTGCAGTCATGACACAATAGATTTGCTTTGCAGAACTGAAAAAAATTTCAGAGTTATGGGTAGAGAAAATAACAAAATATTTTGAAAATATTATAGTTGCCTAAAAATAATTGTATGTAGGAATCAAGTTGTTTTAAAACTCCATTACAAGTAGAAGGACTGGGGTGATCTACTTCTGTTTTTCCCATGGACTAACTCCAGCCCAAGCTCCTGTTTTTCCCAATGTGTTTTTGCTTAGTCTGAAGATGTTTTTATGGTAGGAAATGCTGTGTTTAGTAAGGAAAGCCACATCCCCGTTTCAGCTGCAGTGTTTTCTGTTGTCCTAGAGATGGAGCTGTCTCCAAGGCTGATGCTGGAAAGCACAGCCGGAGGAAGGGGAGAGCAGCGGAGAAGGGGAGAGCAGCGAAGAGGAGTTGAGAGAAACTTGTGATCCCAATCTGTGTGCTAGGATAGATCCTAGGATACAGATGGAGGAAAACAAAGCAGAGCCCACTGACGTGAAGACAGTGAAAGGAAGGAAATGAAATTATGGGAGACGTCAGGCCGGGAGACAATCTTACCAGTAGTGAGAAGACACAAGGCCAATGAGTTAATTAAGCTGTCTTGAAACATTGCTTCATGGTTCTCTCCAGAGAGAACTTCTGCCAGCAGAAAGAACTTTTCAGGCACTGATAAGCAGATGCACTATTTTCCAGCCTGAAGAATTCAATGGTTCTTTAGAGAGAACTCACTTGTCATGCCTGTGCATGTGATTTCAGTCAAACAAATGTCAGATAAATAAATAGGTATTCTACATAGTTCTCAAGTATGAATGCAGAAGGCATCAAAAACCACTGCAGGAAATGGACTGAGCCCTGGGTATATATGCAGAGACTACAGAACTTGGATCTTGCTCTGGGAGGATCCGCAGTTCACATGATTTCTAGAAGCCTTGCAAAGTAAAAGGGGCTCTGGTACCTTCACTCTTTTTGCATCAGGTCAGCTCTAAATAGCATGTGTTCATTGATAATTTGTATAAATTTCTGAATGCAGTACATGCTCTTCTTCTCTCTGGACGTCTAATCTGATTGCTGTTCCTTTTAGACATTGTGTTCAAGCTGTTTGTGGAGTGTTTTTTTAGAAAAAAAAAACCTCTTGCTTGCTCTAGCCTGTCTTACTGAACTTGTTCCTCACAGTAACCCTCTCTGATCTCTGTTTGCCTAGGACAGGCCAACACCCTTTCCTTTTAGACAATCTCACAGTTGAGAGAGCCCTCTCCTTAATACCTCGTGCCATTTGGAATGGTTTTCTGTAACTGCTTTTTGACTTCCATGTTTTTTTCAGAACATAGTTGAAAACATGACAGTTTTTCTATTACAATTTTCTCTGATGTTATTTAATTCTTAAGATTTTACAATTTACATAACCACATGTAGCATTTTGTAATGCTTTATGGCATTTAGATGCAACACCAAGTGCAGTACCCCTGAGCCTTGTTCTGTATGTATGTAAGTTAATGGCAAAGTTGTAACTAGCTACAGTGTGTGCAGGGCCTCTAGCACAGTGTCTGTCTATGAAACTCTGGACATCAAGAATTTGGTATTCTGAAACAATATATTGTTGCTGCCCCAGATGACCTTTTTCTCTCAAAGTGGCATTTGCTTGTCTTGGCTTATTTGTAGCTTTGTTAATAATAATAATTTTTTTTAAAAAGGAAGAGTAAAATTTGGCAAAGCTATCTTCCTTATTCTCAATGTGTTTGGAGCACATAAGTCCATTCTGCTTACATACTGACAGGAGGTTAGAAAAATTATAGGAAAATTTGTTCACCTGACAATACTGACAAAAGGTTTTTGATCGTGGGTGTTGCCTAAAGTGGAATGGGGTGAAGAAGCACAAGTGGTTTCTAGTGCATATAAGAGGCAAAAACTTATCTGTCTCTCAGTAGACTTCACAAATGGTATTGTTTTTTCATACTAAATAGAAGGTGGAAAATTTCTAAACAAAAGATTTTGTCCTTCCTTTGGACAGCCTGACCTTCTTTGGCCATTAAGGTCGGAAATCAAGTGATGCTTTGCAGCAGTTGTCTATTTCCTTTCCTCTGTGCCTTGTGGTCTCCACTTAGTTGTGTTTTTTTTCTTTTTTTTTTTTTTCTCTTTCAGTGGTGTTCCATAGCCCTAGTCAGAATACTTTTGCAAAAAAACAAGTACTAAGGTTCTCTCAAAATAACTGAAGTTTGTATGTTTCCACCGTTGCCCTAGCTACAGTCATTTGCACATGATTCATCAGATTGTAACTCATGCTAGGCCCTTTTTGAAAGAATTAATCTATTAATATGGTGTAGTAACTGCATTATGACCATAAATGAATACGTGGATGTGATTCTTAAACTAAATATTTTTTAAAGGGACAAACAGAAAATCTAAGCAACATTTTTATTAATGACAAGTATTTTGTTCTAAAACACCCTCCACCTTATAGAAATGTGTTTGGTACATACAGTAATCCTAAACCATGTCCCTTGTCTCCCCACATTGTGTTCCCATGATGCTAAAACTTAGCATATTTTTACCTCCTAATAGATTCTCATCTTGTTTTAGCACCTTAATGACCAAATTGCTAACTTAGGTAGTATATCATCTGCATCTAGGCTTTGATTTCGTACTGCCTGGTTGACATATTATGTACCACGAATAGCTGGGTCCAATTGACAAGCGTTAGTGTTATTTGTTAAAATTTGCTATCAGTTTGTTATCAGTATCTGGTACTACCCAGAACACAAAGGAAAGGTTTTGGGTTGTGTGAGACAATACAAACAAAACAAAATCATAAGATAGTATATACGAGGTTGAAAGAGTTTAATTTTAATATTGCTTGTGTATGTATTTAAAGCTGTTACTAGATTTCATGACTGATGTAATTCTTGGGCAGTAACAGTACAATCATGTTAAGTTGCATTACCAACATCCAATTTATGTATTATTTATTTACCACTGAAGACATCAGCAGTTAGAGCAAAGTTGCAGGTGTAAGTAAGCAGTACTTAGAACACAGAATCCATGGTGGTTGCATATGTTAATATATGTCTCAAGACAATTATTTTTATTCCCTCCACAAAAGTACCAGGATGTTAGGTGGGAGTTTTGGCCCAAAATCTCAAGTACATGAAAATGTCAAGTACCTAACACGTGCTGTAATGAGTCTGTATAAATGTTCTTTTGTTACAGGTATCTTGAGCTGGTACTACTATGTGTCTATGCCAATGCCAGCATCCACCTTCACTATTGCTGTGGGGTGCTGGCAGGAAGTAAAACAGCAGTCCTTCAAGCAAACAGCTGCTATTGAAACAAACATTGTATGTTCCTTGCCATCATCCCAAACTGATTTCAGGTTGGTGTTTATAATACTATTGAAAAAATAGATATATGGGTAGCATTTCCCTTTACTCTGTGGAATGTGAAAATGAGTCATATTAGCACAGGAATCAAAATAGAACTTGTTTAATCTGAACAGAAAAATCTTGACAAGAAAATAGTTCCAAAGGAATTATTTCATGGGAGTGGTTCTTTTTATGTGAAAACAAACTGCTTAGTGAGCAACAGGGTTTGTAAATTCCACTGTCTGCTAGATTAGTATCCTATATCCTTAACACTGCTGCAGCAAGGCTAGGTGCTGTCTTGTTTCTTAAAATACTTGACTCAGTCTTTTCTAGATCCCTAATGACTCATACTACAGTATTGCCTACTTACTTGTTTGCTCTGCTCCAGTCTCATTGCACAGATCTAGTTCAATGGTCCCATAAAATAGAGTTGGACCAATGATTCTTAGCTGTTTTTAACCAAGCTAGTAGAAATGCGAGTGTTTTAGATCATCCATGCTTCCTCGCAATCTAGTAAAAACTCATTCAGTTTGAATTATTACAGAGTGGTGGATGAGGAAAACAGTGTGTGCATGAAAATAATATTTGAAGGTAGAAAACAAGCTTCTGGAAAAATACCATTTGTTTTCACATGTATTCACCTTAGCAGAGGTCTTAGACATGGGACTTGATCTCCACAAACATTACTTTCAGCTATTCAAATTCATATCATAGCATCACAGAACAACCCAGGTTGTAATGGACCTTAAAAGTTCGTCTAGTCCGTTCTTTCAGGGGAAGGAGTTTAGATGAAGATATCAAACACCCATTGGCCCTTGTCTTGGCCATGTGGCGCCATGTGAAGGGAGCGACTCTGTGCGCTTTGTTAATGCCCTTCAAGTACTGAAATACTGCAATGAAGTTCTCTTTCCCCTTCTCTGAAAAGGCGTAGCTCCTTCTGTCTTTCCTCACAGGGGAGGTTCTGCAGCCCTCTGTTCATTTTTGTGGGCCTCCTTTAGACCCTCTTGTGTCTTCCTTGAACTATGAGGCCCAGGAGGCACGATGCTTCAGCTGCTGCCTGACAGGGTCTGCTCAGAGCGTGGTGATCCCCTCTGTCCCTGTGTCAGCAGTGTCCCTGCAGCTGCAGCCCAGGATCTGATCTGCCTGTGTCCCTGTGCCAGCAGTGTCCCTGCAGCTGCAGCCCAGGATCTGATCTCCCTCTGTCCCTGTGCCAGCAGTGTCCCTGCAGCTGCAGCCCAGGATCCCA
>WBND01001388.1:84930-101347 GCA_013398595.1 Tychaedon coryphoeus
ACTTCGTGTCCCTTTCTGCAGGGCTGCTGCCCAGACACGCAGACAGGTCGCAGCCTGTGCTGGCCCTTTGGTGGTGTCACCCCAGGTTCAGGAGTGTGCACTTGTCTCTGCTGCACCTCGCACTGTTCTTGACAGCCCCACCCCTTCAGCCTGTCCAGGTCTCTGAGATGGCTCTCCTTTCTGATGTGTCCACCTCAACAGCTTTCAAACCCAACATCCAGAATGTTTGTGAAGTTGTTGAACAGTGTGGGGCCAAACACAGTTCCTGGGGTACTCTAATTGTGGCAGGCTTCTAGCCTTAGTGAAAACCACTGATCACTGCTCTCTGAGTGTGGCCTGTACGTCAGTTTTCTACCCATCTTGCAGACAACCTGTCCAGTTTGTATGTTGCCAGTTTGTCCAGGAGAAGGCTGTGGGACACTGTGGCCAGTGTTTTGCAAAAGTCTGGGCAAACAATGTCCACTAATCTACCCACATCAATGGGAATTGTTATTTTGTGTAGAAGATGATTCAGATTATAAGTATTTATGTAACATTTTTCTGTTACTCAGTTTGAAACTTTGCTGAAAAAATACTCTTTTTTTGACAGCTGTTTTGTATAATACTTTGTTAGCATTAAGAACTACTGAAACCTTACAACTTGAGGACTTAATATGGATCTTTTTTTTGTTGGAATTTAAAATTGAACCATTCTAATGGCTTGCCGCTTTGTTGATTTTGGATAAAAATGCTAATTAATCTTGAGTATAGAAATTTTCATACTTTATATAGGATCAATATGAAATGCCTGTTCTAATTTTGAAGGGCTTAAAATTTTCTTGAGCTTCTAGAAATTGCTTTGTGTTTCTTTTTTTGCTACTTATGTGTTTATAATACACACTCTGCAAAAATAAACTGTAGATGTATTCCTCTCAGAAGTATAGCGCATTTGGTGATAGGAATTTATTGATTTTGGTGCAAAAGATTATTCTGGCTCAGTGTTGACAGAGCAAAGAAAGTTTCTGGGTGTTTTTGTAAAGTTTCTGAGAAGAGGGAAATATTTTTGTAATTTTTTGTAGCAAAATTTAGTGGAAGTTTTAATCAGTGTGGTGGTCATAGTTCTGAGTTTATCTGTGTGATGGTTATTGGATGAGTTAATTGACACATAGTGTGATGTATTTGCAGCAGTTAGTGTCAGTGGAAGAAACAGAACAAATGTGTCTTGGGAAAAAAAAATGACCAAAAATCCTTTGCAAATGTGGTGTCTATTGTACATAGACAAAAAAGGAGACCCTAGGTGTACAACGTTGTTTTCCAGCTAACCAGGACATAAAAATCTGTGTCCTTAAAAATGTGGTCTCACAGTTTTATCCAGTTAGTCTTTATTTGGAAGTTAGCACAGCAGATATTGTTGCTTATTTTAGTCAGTGAGACCAGGTAACCAAACCAACATTACTCACAGTAGCAGACATTTCTAGAAAAGGTGTGAAATGGATAGACAGGCAAATGTTAAGCATGTGTGTCAGATAAGATAGCGGAGATAAACTCTAGGGCAGCAGGAAAATAAAGGAATTCTGAAAGAAGACGTTGAAATATGTGATGTAATTTGTATCCAGGTGCCAGTGAGTTTGACCTAAGGAGACTGTATCAGAGTAAATGTTAAATGAAGCTATGATGTTTATAACTTTTTGTCTCCTTGTGGTTGTTAAGGAATTGGCAATTTTTATGGGATATGAGGCTAGCTTTCATGCTCCTGCCTAATCTCAACTCTGATAATAAAATACAAAGTGACATTGTTTTGAGCAGAAATATAATAGATTAAGCCACCCCTAGAAAAAAAAAAAAATTGTGTCCTGACAGATGTGTTTTCTTTACATATGTAGTCAATGAAAGGACTTAGAGTCCACTTCTTTGACAGAAAGACTTATGTAAGGTGCTAAAGTGTTAATACTTCAGCAAAATCTCATCTCTTTCTACATGTCATCATTTTGTTTTCTGTGTCAGCATGATCCTCCAGGCATAAGTGCTTTGGGCAATGCTAGGTGCTTTGCCTGTCGAGGCATAGTAGAACCAGATTATTTAAACTGAAGTTTAAAATCAAGGAGAGGCTGAGCACTGTAGAAAACATAGGCTAACAGGTGAAGACATGAAGCTGATTTCTGTTTAGATAAGAATCTATTTGGAGAGATAACTTATTGTGAAGATATATGACTCAGTTTTTAGAAAGGATTTGATTTACCCCTCGTTTCTTCCAGCTGGAGCTCTAAATATCCTGTAAAAGTATTAAAAAGTAAGGTTTGCCTTATGTGGTATTACTGAATGTCTAGCATGATAAGCCTGAATTGACATCTACTGGGATGTCAATTAAATTTTAAAAATTTAGTTGAAATTTCTGGAGAATTTTAGTAACAACAACAGCAAAAAGTCCTTTCTGGAATTAGATTGTAATTGCACCTAAAATACTTATGTTAATGTTATGTTAATATGTATAGAATTTTATTTTCATAACCAAGTTTGAATAGGAATTTTCTGAGTAAATATTTTTGTGTTCTTATTAGTTCTCTTTAGATATATTTTGAGCACTTATTCTTTTGATGCATATCTGTTATAAAAACAAGGTGTGACTAGTCTCTCTCTTTAGTTATAAGTTCTACTCAGACGCAGTAGTGAGTGTTTCAAAGTGCTGCACGTGTAAACAGAATGCAAGTGAGCTGGTTCTATGGAAATTAATTCTGTCATTCTGATATTTAAAGAGTATCCTTGTTCAGAGTCAGTTGTGCACATTTCTGATATCACAATAAAGTATTGTTTTGTTTTGTATTGTCAGATGGCATGAAGGAATCTGTGGTCATGTGGAATATCCCTGCCGTTTCCAAAATCCTGCTGCCAGGTTGCAGGCAGTCATTCCTCATCGAGTCTTTGCTCCCTGGTGCCTTATGGAAAGCTGTGAAGAATGCTTGCTTCAGCTAATTCCTCAGTGCCTCTCAGCTGCTTACGCCACACTGGGTACCCACCCCTTTTCCAGGCTTGATGTTCTGATAGTTCCTTCCAACTTTTCCAGCCTGGGAATGGCTAGGTAAAGAAACTTCTTAGTATCCAATCTGCTGTATTTTGTTAGATCCTTCTAATCAGCTAATTAACAGTGTCAAGTTGCTGTGAATATAAAGTTGCTGTGCTATTTTTCTTAAACCAAACTTAAAACTCTTGTTCTGACTTCACGTGAGTAAGTTTGTTTGTATCCTTTGTGACCTTTAATTTTTACAGGCCTTAGGGAAGGAAAATACAAGATTATTAGAAATGTGAATCTCAGTTTTTACATTTGTCAACTGAAATTCTTTTGTTGGTTCTGTTGATCTAAATACTTGATGTCATTGTCTTGTTTTGTTTTGGCATTGACTTTAGCCTTATATTTTGCTAAAATAGGAGTATGTTAAAATCCAAATCAAGAGTTTCTTCCTAAATGTTTCAATGTATGAGTTTCTAGTCAAAACTCTTATCTTCAGAAGCTGAAGGCAAATAGTAAGGATTATATTATGAAGTTTTCATGGAATTGTGAAGGCTCTCAAGCCTGTCCAGGTACCTCTGAATGGCACCTGTTCTCTCCAGAAATTTGATTATATCACTCAGATTAGTGCCACCAGCAAAACCTGGCCTTGTGCATTTGATCCCACTGTCTGTGTCACTTAAGAAGATATTGAACAGTCCCATAACTGACCCCTGAGGATACCACTCATCACTGCTCTCCACTTGGACAATGATCCATTCACTGTAACCCTTTTGAGTGTGACCATTCAACCAATTCCTTATCCACTGCGTGATCCTTCCGTAAAATCCATGTCTCTCCAGTTCAGAGACAAAGGTGTTGTTCAGGATAGTGTCCAATGCTTTGCATTCAAGTAGATGACATCAATTTTGTTTCCCTTGTCCACCACTGTTGTAACCCCATCTTAGAAGGCCACCAAATTCTCAGGCATGGTTTGTCATTAGTGCAGCCATGCTGGCTGTCACCAATCACCTCTCTATCTTTGATGTGCCTTCACATAGTTTCCAGAAGGATTTGCTCCATGCTTTTGCTTCATACCTTGAGTAGAGGCTGACTGTCCTGTAGTTGCCCAGGCCATCCTTTTGTACCTTTCTAAAAATGGAGGTTGTGTTTCTTTTTCCAGTCAGTGGGAATTTTCACTGATGCCAGTAAGATCATGGCTCTGCAGGCCATGTTTATTTCCCATACTGCATGCATTAGTATAGAGGCTTTTAAGCTGGACCCTTGAGGAAACTGACTTACTGGCTGGAATTCCTTTGTACTGCCCTTCAAGTGCCCCTGTGCTGACCTGTGACCTCTCTCCAGGCTCTGGGCATCATATGAGTGGGGTGGATTGAGGTTCCCCTTCCCCAGCAACTTTAGTTTAAAGCTCTCTTCACAAACCTGGCAAGCCTAGGACTGAAGATGCTCTTACCCTTCCTGACAGATGGACCCCATCAGCAGGCCAGGTTTCACAACCTGGTCCAAGTTGCCAAATTCCAAGCGTGACACCAGTCCTATAACCTTTACTGATTTGCCAGATTTGACTGGCCCTTTCAAGCTGTCATTTTATTTTTTTACAGCTTTCCTCTTTCAATCCTCTTTTGGGTTAAAAGTAGAAAATTATGTTGGTACATTAACAATATCGTACAGTTTTTAGTAGAAGCTTACTTTGTCTTTTTATTTCATTAAAACCTAGAAAATTTAAAACTTTAGCATTCAGTCACTGTCCTCTGTCATATAAGGCTTGTTGCTTTCTAGATACTTTTTGGTGGTTACTGTTTTCAATGCTAGTCCTTCACTCAATGAAAGCATCAAGTTGGTTTGTGCACCTACCACAAATTCTCCAGTTCTTTGTCTGGTGGTTTGATTTGGCATAAGGTATGGTACTGTGGGCCATATTCGTGAAGCCATCTGAAATTTGCTGCTGCTTGGCAGTCTTCTGTGACTTCAAAGGCATGGTACTAAAGGGTTGGCACAGGGCCTTGCTGTAATTGAGGAAGAAACCAGCCATTTGACTTAGCTGTGAGATAAAAGCAGGGATCTGTGGAACCCTGAAAGGCAAGACACGCAAATAGTTTAAAATGAAAGAGAAAGCAGATAGGCTTTGCAGATGGGCCAAAATTACAGCACACAGTAGGAGAAATCTTCAAGATTTAGTTGTTGAAATGCTATTACTCTTCAGGAAATTTTTAGTGCCTTCTCTGCATGTACCTTTCCCAGAATTTATAGGGAAGAGGTACCTGCAGGGAATTCTGTTGCAAAACCATCTGTCATTATCTGAGTCCAGACTGCATGTTCAGAATACTGTAATTGTGTTTTCTTTGTGAAGATGAGATGAGAAAAACCTGTGCTTTTATTCCCCTATGTTTCATCCTACCACTGACAGTTCCAAGCAATCCATATCATTGAAAACAAGGATAAAAGAAGGAGTGTGCATACTTCCTGATGTCTGTCATTTAACAGTGCATCAAGTCAAACACTTTACAATTTTTCAAAACTTAACTAATTTAAGGTGTTTAAATGTCAAGTTGTATTTGGACAGGAGATTATTAAGTGACTCATAATAGCTGATTTGTTCTTGTTTTATGCGATTTTCCCAATATGTATATAACTCATATGTATATAGCAAGCTATTTAAATGGTTAATTCCTATGCATGCAATGATAATTACCTAAATTGCTTAAACTAACAAGAAGTTGTGTGCAAAACCATGTTAAAACCCACACAAAGAAAAAAAAGTTAGCAATTACCTTGGGTTAAAAAGTTGGCTGTAGTATTTAGTTTTTATCTTCTAGTCCGTCTGTAGCAGTACAAACATAATACAGCATGCCAGCACATAGGAGGTGTTGTTATGAGAACTCTAATTGGACTCCTGTCTACCACGGAAGGAAAAAGACATTAATTTTAGTCATTATCTGAAGTATTAGGGCTTTTTTACAGCATTTGGTGCTTTTCTTTGTTCCTCCATTGATTATATTTACTGTGCTTTTCACATCTCAGAATGCTTCTTTTTTAGGAGGGATGTTTCCCCAGCATTTTCGATTGGTATGAAATTATGATAGTTCTTGCAGAGAATTTTCTAATGAGGTGTTTTGAACTGTCTATTTCAGTGGCAGCTACTCTGGGTCAGCTGCGTTTTTCTTGTAGTCTGACAGATGCATTATGAGCAAAACTGTAGTTGAAAGCATATTCATTGTACTTGTGTTTTCTGTTCATGTTTTCCTGTGTTTTTAAATTTGCTATGGATTTCTGTATGGAAATACATAGTAATTGCAATCATGTCCTCTTGCTTCCTAAGATCTTTGAAGCTGGAGGATTTAGTTTTGCAGACTTTAGTTTTATAGTGTTTAGTTTAAGTGATTCTGTACAGCTTCTTATAAATTCATGCTAGTAAAAGAACAATGTGGCCTACACATCTTTGTTGGTGATATTATGTTGAACTGTACAGAAATTAAATTCATAAAGCATTGTGGGCCAAATTTAAATAGCTTAAAAGCCTGAGATTCAATGCTTTCTCTAGAATTTTGATAATCTTATGAACATGTAACAGCAGTTAGTTACCTAGTTTTAAGTTCTTTCACTAGCAGAAGAGAGCAAATTGGAGTAAAAGAAGTAGGAAAATGTGTCAGCTTCTAATTAGGTTGTTCATGGAAGAGATCCCTGACCACACACTACACTGAAAGGTGTATATCATTCATGCACTCAGAGAACTAAGAGGTTAAAATCAGGATATTAAAAGTAGCACTGTGTTATGATGTTTTTGATGGTGTGGTACTTCCTGAGGAGTTGTTGACCCCATTGGCATTTAAATATCAGCGGTGTTTCACAGTTACAGATGCTCTTATATGAGCCAACAGTTACTCACACGAACAGAGCTGAAGGAAAGATTTTAGATGAGAAGTAGGGTCTGTGATTTAGCTGATTGGCCTCCTCAAATCAGTACACTTCCAGTCCAGTTTCCTTGATTCCATTTGAAAGCCTAGTGTTCTGACGTCTCTTCTCACTGACCTACAATTCAATTTCCTTTCCTTTTTTCAGGAAAGAGACTCTGAAGAGGCTCTGAATTCCTTGTTCTCTCTAATTCCCTGAGGAAAAACATTCTTTCAAATATAGAAGCCCTAACTTTTGGTGCCACCTGAGCCTGCACTTGAGACTTTGACTTGTCTTGCAGTGTTTAACTGCTTTAGCTTTTTCACAGTCACATCAATCTTTTGTGTTTCTGTGGTGTTAGAAACTGCTTAGCCGCTTTCCACTTCTTCAGAACAAATGTGTTGGTGTTTATTTTACTCCCCTGAGAACTGTAAGCCTTTGCATTCAGTAGAAATTCTGTTTTTGAAATAATGGTTTTTAAAGTTGTTTTTTGTTTCTGGCACACATTATTTAAATAAGATTACTTTAAGTAAGATTACTGCTTTTTCTGTTTGAATTAATGTATTAATGTATTATTATTGTAATATTAATGTTTTTTAGTAAGTGCCAGCACAATGAAATGTTCTTATCCAAGTATTATGTATAAATAACCTTTCTAGGCACTTCACATGTTGCTGTGTGTGAAGAGTGTGATGAGGAAAGTGTCCTTTGGTTTATACCATGCTCCTAGTTTTCCTTAAACTCTTAATACTAGTATTGACTATGGAATAGATGGACATCTGGTCTAACCTAGTTTGTCTGTATTTACAGACAATTTTGCCCAGCAAAGCTAGTGGAACCAAAGAACTTCTGAGCAAGATACTGACATTTTCAAAACAGGATCCTAATGTCAGGTTATTTGAATTCTATTTAGGCTCTAAAATCAGTGGCCTTATTTTCAACTATGCTGGACACTCTTGAAACCCGAATGGTTTCTGATGATGAGGATGCTTGGAATATTCATAAATCAGATCAGCTTATATAGCTGACTAAGTATGGATTTAGCAACCCAGCTTTCAATTCCTGCTCATAAAGATCTTATTCACTCTTCCCATCATGTTAAAAAAATTGTCTTTGGTACATACACTTTTCTTCTTTGAAGAAAGAATATCTGTTTCTTCAAAAAATATTATATCAGCAGAACTCTTGAGTCTTTCCAGTCTGTGTCACCAAGGTTGTTAACTTTGTAAAATGAAAAGGGAGAAGACTGAAGCAGCCTCTTTGATCAGTGGGTCTGTAGCCACCATTTGTCTGTTCTGTATGTCTGCAGTGTTATGATGACAACTGATAAGCCCATAGAAAATCAGCCAGGACTACTGGAAAACATTCAAATGTCAAAGTTAAATGTAAAACCTTTAATACTGTTCAGTCTTGCAGAACTGTATTTTACTATTTGATACAACTGTAGAAGCCTTTTCTGAGTCAATACAAATGTAGACACACTTTTTTGCACATTTCCAGTTGTTTTGACAAAATACTTGCAACAGTAATCCTTTAA
Source organism: Tychaedon coryphoeus (assembly GCA_013398595.1). Lineage (NCBI taxonomy): Eukaryota > Metazoa > Chordata > Aves > Passeriformes > Muscicapidae > Tychaedon > Tychaedon coryphoeus. Next base: position 93,342 of record WBND01001388.1, read on the forward strand.
CATTTAGTTTATTTTTTACATATCCCTAGTTGGTTATCCACACAGAAATAATCATGTGCAAAATTTAAAACTAAAAGTAAGTATACGGTGAAATTAAAATTGAGTCTTACCTGTGATAGCAGTAAATCAGAGTATGTGACTGTACAATGCATGTATATGGACTTAGTGGCACTTAGAAGTTGTGTGAATTGATACAAAGAGGTAACTGGGGCAACCACCAAGTCGCAGCTGAAATGCAAAGAGTAGATTTATTTCATTGACGCACTAACAACATGTGGCAGAGACCCACAGAGCACAGGCTCTGTTAGGCTTAGTTTGCCCTAGTGCACAGTGGGGAGCCTGCTGCCTGCCCCAATATATACCATGCACGCGGAGTTTATTACAAGGTAGTGTTTCTATGATCTCACTCTCTCCCAGCAGGAGGTTCAAGCATGTCTGTGTTTGAATTCTACTTCTCCAAACAGGTAGAGGATGAACACTAGGCATAATAAATAGTTTTACAACAGGAACAGTTGTAGCATTCCTACCTGCAAGGTTACTTTGAGAGAAACTATTTCCTCCTTCTCACCAAATTTTCTGGTTTTAACCCTTTCCTCCCAACTGTTGTTGAAGATATTTGCTGATATTAGCTGAAGTCTGAAGTATACTTTGGTACCACTGCAATCACTGTCCTTCACCCAGTTGTCGTTTTGGTATCAAAAAAGGATTTGGAGTACTTCAAGTATAATATATTTCCTTATTGATGTGCCTTGTTGGTCTGTTAACTTATAATGGGTCCTGTTTTAACAGAGAAGCCAGATGTGTTCTGCAGTATCAGGGGAATTTCTTTTGCATTTCTGATAGTTTTCCAAAGAGCTTTCTCAGTGCTTTTGGAAGACAAGGTACAATATCTGCCTGTCACAAGATGCATCTCTTATGGGATGGTATTACAAGAGATAACATCTAGTCTGACATTATTGACCAAAATTAATACAAAAAAGGCTGTTTTAGGACATGTGGCCTTACCTATGTTTCAAGTATGCAACTTTACATTGTTACCATTTGTAATTTTATGAGACGAATAAAGAATATTGTTTTTGGAGTTTAAAAATCACTTGCTGCTTTTGCTGTGTGGCACATGAATTCTTAAAAGGGCTTTTGGCCATTGAAGCTGGAGAGGTGGTGGGGCTCTTTTGATGCTACTGTAGAATAGTAAATGCATGTTTTTAAAGTCTAGGATTATGATTATGGCAGAGCCTGTTAACATCATTATAGTTGTATGGATGCCTAAGCATTTTCAATATAAGCTTGTATTTCAGTGGTTTATAACTGTAAAGTGTTGTTCCCAGCTTAAAGTTGACATAAGGTGGTTTGGCTGAGAAAAACTGGATGTAGCTATTGTACACACATATGTGAGAAGCCAGCATGTTTCTATGCATGCTATATTTGTATATCTATAAATATATATATAATATGTATATGCCTAACATATATCCATACCTGCCCTTTATTTATGTGCATATATAGCTGTGTAGGTAATACTAATGATTTTATTATTGTATGAGTTGCATGGCATTTATAAAGTAAAAGTATAATTTTCCCTCCAAAGTGACCTGTTTACAGAGAGCTAGAATATGGAGAAATTTAAAAACTTATTGAACATTGTGTTTGTGATTTTGAAATCAATTTTCAGAATACTTTCTCCCTATGTCTTACTATCTCTAACTCTCAACTTTTTTCTTCTACCAGTAGAGATGTATAAGATGTTGAAAACTACTTTTGCTTGTAGATCAGTAGACATATAGTCTATCCACTGTTTAAAATTCAGTCAGCAGCATTCGACTGTTCCACTTAACTTTCTGAATCATGTAAATAGTAAAGTGCTTATAAATGCAGAGATTTTGCATGTATATGCTGAGTGGTAAGAAAGAAGATAATATATGCAGCCAATTGTTTTGAAGCCTTAAGCTTAGTTTTTAAAGGGCCAAAAGGATGACACTGTTCAAAGCAGCCACAGGCTTCTGTCTTGCAATTATCTCTGATCTGACTTGCCATACCAAGTATATTAAGCTTTCTTAGTCTTTATGATAATTACTAGTAGTCTGCAATTTACCAGCCCCACCTAGGAAGAATCTGATCCAGGTAAAAGATTTTAGATTTTAAATGTAGAGTGCAAGACCAGTGATACTTAAAACAAATGGAAGTACAGAGAAATCATTAAATCCATGCATAATACTTTACCTCTGGCATCAGTTGCCAGGTACTAATGTCAATTATTTTGCTATAGACTTGGTTTCAAGTTTAAACAAAACCCCACCAAAACTATGCAAACAAAATGGTGGCTTTACTTACCTTTGTTTGTTTTGTTGCTAACAGGAGTCTGGTTTAAGGATCCCTAACCCTTTTCTTGGATGAGTAGCAGTTTGAGTACTTGCTGGTGAAAAGCTCAGAGGAGGCTAAGAGATTTCATGTTTCTATAAACCATGATGTTGCTGAGCGAAAACTGTGCAATCCTGTCCTTATGAGTAGTAGTGAGGAGTATGAGCAGATGAGTGATCCATTCCTAGGCTCCATCTTTTTATTCTGGCCAGGGAAACTTTCTGTTTAGTCACAGAGAGTTGGGTAGACAGTTTTGGCTTGCCTGTGCTCTGCTTACCTACCCCTGGCCTGGAGCAATAGTTTTGTGTACGCTTCTGAGACCACACTGTCTCCAGTTTTGGACTTCATGATTATGACCGAGACACAAAGTGAATCAGGCTTCTGCTTGCATAATTATGCTATATGAGAAGAGACTGATAGAGCTAGATTTGTTCAACATGGGAGAAGATATAACTGAAACTAATAACTGTCTCCGGCTACCTGAGCACATGGTTGCAGAAAAGACAGAGCCATGGTTCTCTCAGAAACAGGAAAAATAAGTCAAGCAACATTCACAACTTGTAGTCATAGATTTCAGACTAGATACAAAGAGCCACAATTATTGTGGTTAAGCACTGGAACAGACGCTCCAGGGAGCCTATGGAACCTCCATCTCAGGAGGCAGCAAAAAGAGGCTTCTTCAAGCTTGATTTTTTTTTTCCCCTAAGATTCCAAGCCTTCAGTGCTTTTACCTGTGCTACTCCCTTGGTTTTATGTTCTGTTGCAAATGACGCCTCCCCCTCCATGTTACCTGTATGACTTATTCATGCTGCCATGGTATTTTGAGAGCCTTTCAACAATTAAATATTTTATTTTCAGAAAATCTGGGGAAGTAGAAGGAATGTATTCTTATTTTGCAGGTAACTAATTGGTGGGTGTAGACGTTACAGGACATCTTTTGAAGAAACACGTATTTCCTAATTCCGTTTTCCTCTCCTATCACTTGCAAAGGTTAAGTAAGGAACTGTGCCCGTATCTTTTGGACCCAAACCCAGTGTTCTAACATTGCACTAGCCCTTTCACCTTTTTCTAGTTTGTGATAGTAGGTACTAACTATCTTCCAAGTTTGAAAGACTTCAGACTTCTGGGCTGCTAGGACTAACAACAATCTGTCTTTAATTGAAATAAGGTACGGTACTTCTGTTTTTTACTCTTTGTTATAAAAAGAAATACAAGTATTTTCATTACTGCCTCTAATCTTGGAAGATGCAAATTTCACATGTAGAAGTTCCAGTACACTAAAAATAATAACAGCTATTGAAATTGAGGGTAAGGAATGGGATTTTTAGTTTCAGCAGGTCTAATATCCTGATAGAGGATTCTAATATTAGTTTTATTGCATGTGGTGTCGTCTTCTATGGAATATTTTGGCAATAGATTGATTCTATCCACTTGTTTAGAATTTGTTTCAGAATGTGGTTAAGCCTTTGGAAATGCCTTATTTAATGCCCACGAGGTACTCTTGCAGCATGATTAGTTCAAGAAAACTATTGTGAGCGTGGGTAGTGGTTGTTTCGTTTAGTGCTGCAAGTTTTTGTCCAATGTCAATTTTACTGTTTTACTTAGTAGAATTAAAAGACTGAATTGAAGAGAGTTGAATGAGATAATTTTTTTGTTTGTTTTCCACTGAGAAATCATTTTAGGTGATGTAAAATTAAAATATGGGACTTTTCATAAGTGATTAATTGTAAATGTGACTATCACGATTATTTTTCTAACAATTTTATCTTTCTGATGGTGTAAGCTGAGCTCAGATTGAACCAACAGTATAGTATTATACAAGAAAAATGGCTTTAATTTTTTCATTGTGCATCACCCAATCCCTTAAAAAATCCCCACAACAAACAAGCAAACAAGCTCCTCTTGCCTCCTCTTCCTCCTTCAGTTCTACAATAAGTGTTCATGCTTAACTCTGTGGAAAAATAGGAACCTGTGAGCCAAAAATCTCTTACCTGTTTTAGAGGAAATGTGTGCATTTTTGGATTGCTCTTTAAGGATCTGAAAGTCCTTGGTGGCATTCTGAAGTGACAGAAGTAAATGGTAGACAAAAGAGATTAACGTGTTCAGAGACAGTTGCAGTTGTTGGTTGATTTTGCAACTTGTTGGAATATTTTGTAATTAGCAGTATTTTAACTAGTTAAATTCATAATTGAAGCTATGATAGGAGGAAATTCTAGTCTAAACTGGTTGTGAAGCAAGTGGAAGGACCACAGAGTGTTTACAAACAGATGGAGATATCTTTATAAGATTTATGTTTCTTCTAGTTTGTGAATCAGACTTTTCCTGCTGATTTTGGTATTTTCCCAGAAGTGCGATTGTCAGGTAGTTTCAAGAGTCCAACACATAGGGGCTTTTAGATCTTCTGAAATACACAAACACTTAACTATTTACTCTGGGGCAGAGATTCAAGGTTTTGGGGTTTTTCCTTCCAGAAAGCTTGAGAATAAAGACAAATTAGAGGAAAAATTAGCATAAAATCAAAAAAATCCAGACAGGACATTTAGAACATCACTACAAAGTAGTGGAGATGAGGTGTTTCTCTGTAAGTAATAGTTTTTCTTGTAACCATGTATTTCTTCTACGTTTCTCCACAAGGCTTCCACAACTTATCACAGTCGTCTTCTATAGTTAGTGGAATCATTTATTGGTCATTAAGGATGATTCCTCTTTCATGGCCACCATTAAAAGTTGTAAGATTATTGTTTTGATTTTACTGAAATTTCCTTATTGAGTGCTAAGTGGTTGGGTAGGAGTTAAATGAGGCCTTCACCACTACACTGCTTTGCAGTGGGGATTTTGATCTTGTGGTTTTCCAGTGGTTCAGGGTTAGTTTCTGTTCCCAAAATTAAGCAGTTTCTCCAGGAAATGCTTGCACAAACAAAATCTGGTGGTGAAAGCTCTGACTTTATATAAATCAGGAGATAGGAATGCCTCTCTTGTGACAGTTGGGGTTTTACTTATATTTGGGGTTTTTTTGAGACCTTCTGCAAGACTCCTGCTGTTATATAGCCATTGCTTCTGACTGGTAACTTTATCTTCCTAGATCTGTTTAGTTTTTGGTCTTATTTATGTTTGAGCTCTTTGAAAACTTATATCAAGGTGTCTTTTTTAATAGCACTGGCACTTTGGGTTTTCTCCACTTTTTTTCAGCTGTTGCAAGTCTTTTTTCTCAGTTGTGTAACATTCACATTCTCTATGCGATTGTACAGTTAAGTCTCTTTTCCTCATATATTGTAATTTAGTACTAGCTTTGATCATGACCATTCAGTTAAGTTTTCCTCTGCTTAATGACTTGGATCCTATACTTCCTGTATTTGCTAGTCTTTCTATTTCTTTGCTGTAATATCAGTCTCTCATTTGGGAGACTTCATTCCTGAAGAACAGTTTTATTGAATTTGTATTGTTAAGAGCTTATTTGAACTTAGAATTATCCTTTTCACTTCAACATTTTGCTAATCCCTTTCTTCCTATGCTCACTGACATCTGCTAGAACGGGGCTTCTCAAGGGCCTAGGTCACATTTCAGTTACTTTTGATGAGAGGTAATAGCCAAAAGTTTTAGTACCTCATGATCAATTGCTGGTTGTCTAATCAAAGTTCTGATATTCCCTTGCCATGTGAGGTCTGAGGTTTTACTCTAATTTTGGCAGCAGTGGGCTTCAAGCTTTTCTGTGGCTTTTCAGGTCTGAGTTTGGCTTATCATCTTCAGGAGACACCAGCATGTGTCAAAAGGCATAATTGTCATTTGTCACGCGTTCTGTGCTTTTAGAAAAGTTAATCCAGTCTGTTTAGCTAATGTTACTATTTTGACATTTTAATGCTGATTACCTAAATTTGCTTCTGAATCCTTTGCTTAGCTGTGATTATGACATTCAATAAGCTGCTGCTCTTGTTTGGCTAAGGGTGCAGTACTTATTTTTCAACACTGCCACCATCACATGCTGTCACCTTTGGACCTATTTTGCCAAGGAATATAATTTCTTCTTTCTATCTTTCTTCCTTTTACTGTGTGTCACTTCCAGCTGCTTTACACACCACTGTAGTACTGTATTTTTTTTCTTCGAAATTAAATAGCTTTCTGCTTATTTGGTTCGTGCAAGAACATTTGGATATGAGTGTGAAAGTGGTTTATCACACTTCCACAAAAAAGCTTTTTATTTTAAGATGAGAAATTATTATTGTTTACAAGGCCTGAAGTCTAGCAGAACTGCTAAGAAAAGCTTGAGCAATGTTACATTTTCACAAAGTACACATTTTTGGTAGATACTGTAAGAAGAACTTAGTCCAGCAACTGTAGAGAGATCTTAGAATCCTTCTCTGTTATTTTTGAAGTGTGTGTGTTGAGAGGATTTACCAGCCTTCTTTTTTTATTTTTTTCCCTGTAATAACACAGAAAGGGACATAGTACTGCCTTGCACCTTTTGCTTGAAATAAACTCTGTGGATGCTTACTTGACTCACAGATGTTTTGTACTGGAGACCTATAAACGTTAGAAATTTAGTTGAGCTAAGTGACTTTTCATGATAGGTTTGAGTCAGTCCAGCTTTTAGGCAGTGAGTATGTTACGTACCTGTTTTGCATTGAAATCAGTCTTAATTGCTAAATGTTCACAATGATGGTGTTGAGCTAATTTCTGCTTTATAGATCAGCTTGCGTAGACCCAGGTGAGTAACTTTACAAATTCTTCTATATGTCTTTGCATTTCTACCTGAAAAAAGTAGTCTTAAAAATTCCACACTTTTAATGGAGTTAACAGTGTTAACAAGTAATACAGTGCAAATGTATTGGATGAATAAATAGTCTGAGGTAGTCAGTATGGAGACATTCATGCTATGGAGACATCCTACATCTAGAGTCTGTGCAGCTGGGGAGATGTACTTTCTCCTTGATTTAGTCTGGCTCCCTGAGCTAAAGATTGCTTACATTACCTTTGGAATGAAATGGTGCGCGACTGGAACAGAAATTCCTCTCTAGTTTCACGTGCACCAAAATCTCTCTGAAACAGATTGGAACCTGGAAATGACTGAAGGACTTGCTATAGAAACACATTCTTGATCCAAATGAAAACACTAATGGGTGCCATAAGCATTATCATCCTTAGCAATAACGTCTCTTACCAAACTAAGTAGTTGATGTACAAACTACGTGGAATGCTGTTTGACTGTACTTTTCACATGCAGTAACCACGTAGTTGACACCAATGGGGATATCTTGCAGGTGGGGAAAGTGATTTTATCTAAAACAAACCTGAAACAAAGTAGGTTTCACTTGCTCACTGTCACAGGAGCATAAGAATGGTTAGGATGTCCATGAAGTCTGTCCTGCAGTCTGGCAGACTTCATTTCTGTCTGGCAGACAACATTTCTCTCCAGACGTTGCTATGACAAGAAAGACGTGCTTCAAGTCCTGACATCTCCTGAGTTTTTAGTTTGTAGGTTGCCTTTTTGGAGATAACAGTGTTATTTTCCCCTTTGTGAGTTGTCAGGCTTTGATCACTGCTCTTTGTCTCTGGGTTTGGATATCTTTTTGAAGGCTGGGTGACCTGGGAGCTTGATGACCATCTAAATTTTGTGCCATTAACACAGGACATTTTGAGAACCTCGTCCCCGC
>WBND01001388.1:101415-112932 GCA_013398595.1 Tychaedon coryphoeus
CCCCCGTGTTCCTCTGGGTGCTACCACACCCAGGCATTCCCATTCATTCTCTGTTCATGCATACTGTTGTAGTTCTCAGCAGTACTCCTGCCAAAGATGAAACACTACTGCGATGTTATAAATCTGTGACTTAGTTTTTGTTCTCTTTATGACATTTCTTCACAAAAGTTTTGTTAAAAGGTAAATCTTGTGACAACTTGTGGTTGTGGTGTTGAATTTGGACTACTAAAACAGCGGACAGTTTTTGGCAGGACATGTAGGCCAGTAACAACTTTATAAGCTACAGGTATTTAAGGCATATGGAGATACAGAGAGGAGGTGCAGAGCCATTCTGAATCCTCTGCCTTGTTTCAGCAAGATAAAGATGCTGATCAACAGACTACACAGACTTTCTCTCTAAAGAATATATACCACTAAGTTAAACCAGCCTACCCAGGAGTCTTCTTGTGGCCCAAGAAGACTCAGACAATACAGAAGGAACCATAATGGAAAATGTGACTGTATCATAACTAGCATGACAACCTGGTTGTGACAAACCAATAATACTTGCAAAGCCTCTTGCTTGGCAACAATCAAATCAGCTTTGGAGACTACAAGACTTAACTATGTTTATGACCAACTAACTGGAACTCTTGCAGAAATCAGTATGTAGAAGTAACACTGCAGAGGAAGGTGTTGAACTGAAAACTTAATGAAAATCAGCATGTTGATATTATACCCATATCTAAAAAGCGTGGAATGACTATACCAAGAAAAGGTTTCACCACAAGAGCAGGACGTAGCAGAATTAGATTAGTAAAACTCTGAAGCAGTGTCTGTTTCCTGAGAGAAGCTTGATATGATTAAACTTCTTGTGAGTTGACATCAGCAGGAGCTAGACACATCACATTGATCTGGGCCAGTGTTTGAGCCAAGTAACTTTGATCTGAGAAACTGGTAACTTAGATTTTTGCCTTAGTATTAGCTAGAGGATATAACTGATGGAGAAATAAGCTTCAAGAAGCTGGTAAACCATACCTGCTAAGTTTTCCTTGTTCAAGTTCAGGATGTGCAGTTTTCAGTCTCTTCCCAACTCCCTCTTTTCCTATATCATTGTAGTTAGGAGTAGAATCTACCAAATCAGTCATGGGTACCATATCATAACCTTCATGAAGTGGTTTGTGGATGAGATTGATAGGTGCTTTGAGAAATAGTTGAAGCAGCTGATGTAAGCAGCTTTAAGATATGTGAGGCAGAGGAAGATTTCAGAAAATTTGGAGTAAGAGAGACATTCCTTTTTGTATATTCTCTGGCTGTCACTTTGTTTTTTAGTTTTTCATTTTTTTGTTAATGCTGTGTTGATTGCTGGAAGGTGTTTTCCATCCAGGCTGAAATGTTTTCTTGGCTGCTCTGGAGATACCATCCTGTCCTGAGGTGAAGGCTTACTTTCAGCTGCTCACACCTGTATGACCTTCTGGCTGGATAGTGCAATCCACCTGTATTCAGTATGCACTGTGTAAAACAGGAAGTTTGGGGGTTTTTTTGTTTGGTTGTTTTTTGTTTGTTTATTTGTTTGTTTGGTTTTTTTTTGTTTGGGTTTTTGGTGGGTTTTTTTGTTTGCGTTTTTGGTGGGGTTTTTTTTTTGTTTGTTTGTTTTTTGTTGTTGTTGTTGGGTTGGGTTTTTTTCCCCAGAATTTGGGTTATGTTTCAAGGCTTTCAGTATCTCTGTCATACGGGCATACAAAATCCTAGAAAGATCCTGTGGTGACCCTTTGGTGACAGGGGGAAAGTGAGGAGCACCGATTTTTATCCAGGGAATTAGATGTCAGTGAGGTTGCTCCAATTTTGCCACATGAATTCTTCCAGGAAATAGGAGACAGGATACACTGTGCCGCCTTATTGTCAGGAGCAAAAGGAATGTTGTTGCCCATGCTTGCTTATCATAAATATTTAATACCACATATAATAACAGAAATGGAGAAAGAGAGAAAGAGATGTAGCTATTGATATAAACACATATAAAACCCCCAAACCCTATCAAAACAGGAAACATCTTTGCTTCTGCTTTTTCCCTGGAGGAAGGCTCAAGGAAGAAACAATGTGCAACCGATGTCAGTCACATGGCTTAATGCAGTGTGATGTATAAAATATATACAGAGTACAAAATACGTACAGAATACTAATTTGCTTCCAGTTTGATTGCTGTTAGTGGATTATCTCAATTGAAATCTGGTCAAAATATTCTCAGATTACAGAAGTATAAGACTACTGAATTAGTCCTCCTCACACATCTAATTGGCTTTGGATGGTAAGGCTTGAAGAAGACTTTCTGTACTCTGTGTATGTATTACTTAAACCAGTGCTGTTCAGTCATATGCTTTTGTTTATAGACTGTATATTTCCAGGACTGATTTTCTCAAACATAAAGACTGCTAAAAGATAAAGATGATGAGTCCTGTAGCAGTCTATTTTTATTTTGATTTATACTAATTTATTAATGTTGCTTTAAAGCTTAATGAAAGTTTTATTTTCTACAGTTGGCAAAAACTTTTTTTTCAGTTGTCAAACTATGAAAAAATCATGTTTACCATGATTTGCACTCTATCACAATTGGTATTGCAGAATAGTCAGTTGAAAATTATGTGTATTTTAACAGTCTTCCTTATGAATTGTGTATTTTCATTATGATAGCATTGCTTTCTTAGTGCTGAATTAATATTCGAGCAGGAAGTGCTCCAATAACTAATCAAAGCTATTAGGACACATGGATGCAAACCTTACACCTTGTGTAACAGAGCCCCAGTGATTTCATACGTAATTCAGTAGTGTAACAAGAGCCCCTTTACAAAGTGATTTTAATGGTAAATGGTTGGGTTTACCAGCCAATGTTTAGTTGCACTACAGATTTACCTAATTAACTTAAATCAAAAAGGTGTGTTAAGGTAACTCTGCATTGTGCTTTTGTTTTCATACACAACCTACCAGGTGTTATGTAGGCATAAATTAGTGACAGGTATAAGCTGTTGGATACATGGCATATTTGATGTGAAACTGTACTGTGCAAGATTGGGTAGTACATTCTAGACGCTCTGAAATTATTCTTGTAATGAGTAGTAGTTGTGTCTTCAATTAAAACCTGAGAAGATAGGTGGCAATTTTTTGTAGAAATGTGCAAAGAACTTTTCCAGTGATTAATAGCAGTGTAGCAGTTTACTTAACAAAAAAGACAGAGTCCCCTTTTCTGAGGTATTTTTCAGTTGTTTGACATTAGGGGCAGAGCATGGGTACTATTTTTAAATAGAATTCAACAGGTAAATACTTTATCCATGGCAATATTTGACATGTCCCAGGAAAAGAACTTTTAATTAATATCTGCATAACAAGTCAGAAATGGCCTAAATTTGTTACATTTGCATTCTAAATTGATTATTAATATAGTATTTCAGGAGTGTAGAGCAGGAATTATTTCCATCTCAAAGCAAATTGGTTTTTTACTTGTGTCTTTCTCTTCAGTCATATATTATCTTAAATATGATCCATTGTGAAAGTACGGAATGGAGTTTGTTATTATTTTGTGCTAGCAGCATTTGTTTATGAGCTTATATTTGTGGGCTGTTGTAATAATTTGAATTTGAACTGCTATATAAAATTACATTTGAAACAGTACACGCTTAACAAGAATGCTGAATATGTCAAAACAAAAATACCTTTCTAGTAATAACCACCTTGAAAGTAGAAAATAACACAGCTGTCAGCTTTTTTTACTTGTTGCAGGTGACGATACCAAACATTTGTCATTATATTTTGCCTCTACTCACAAATAATGTCACACAAAAATCACGTTATTGTGATAGCAGACCATTAAAAATTGTGCTAGCCAAAAGATTAGAAGAGTTTCACTTCTCTTTTTTTTCTGTGATTTACTGTTACTTAGAATGAATTTTAACATAATTTTTAGGTAAATGGACATGACATCCAAGAAGATGGCATAATTTTATAGCTATATTTTCATGAAGAGGACTCCTGCTTTCTCCTGATATACTGCCTCTTCTCTGTCTATTCACATTTAGTCATCATTAATCTGTAGTTTTCTCAGAATTGCCGTAACTTCTCAGTCTCATGGAAAAGTGAACATTATCTGTAGTTTGCATTCTTCACAGTAATAGATATTTGGTAGTTTTTGGAAGTATTGCTACCTGAATGCCTGGCTTAGGCGTGACCACTGTGCTGCTGTGTGCCACTTGGAACTGAGTATGTTCTCTGTTTTTCTAAAAGTGCTCAGCCTTCCTCAGATCACTGCACATGCTTTATAGCCAGAAGAAATTTCATAAATGTAACTGGCCTAAAAAAACTTTGATTTGATATAATATATCCTGCTCTTTTGAAACACATGCATAAATCTTGTTAATGCTAATGGGCATTGCACGCTTACAAAGAGGGGGAAGGATAACCACGTGTCTGAGAGTTATATGGTCTTTGTGATGTTATTTGTAAAGATTTCTGTGTTGCATTCAGGCAGTTTTTCTTCACAGGGTTCATACTGATGTCAGTAGGAGATATGCTTTCATAACTGGAGATTGTAGTTGTTTGTTTTTAGCTACATAACATATGGATCAGTGCTCAGAACCCAAGATTATTTGAGGCAGAGAAATACCTAAATAGAGAGACATGGCTGAAATGGCTATTAATATGCACCTAGATTTAGATATCTTAATCGAATATAATCTGTCTGAAAATGCAAGGCATACTTAAGATGTTGATTTTGGCACTTGAAGCATTCCCAGTCAGTTCATAAATATAACTTGTCTCTGGATAAAAAAAAACGAAACTGAAATCAAACCTTGAATTAAACTGCTATCAGGCAATGGATAGATGTTCTAGAAAGCTTACCCTCTACCTCATATTTTTTGCAGATGTAGCTAAGCACAAATCATCCAGATCTGAATGTAATATTGTTGTGCTGTAATCTTGTAGTGAAGTTAATGACACAGTATCAGATTTTTAAAAGGGCTGTTATTATATTAAAGTTTTCTTAGTCTCCCAGCTTGTTCCTTTTGATTAGATTTTGCTTTTAGTATTTCATATTGATACAAGAATAAATCTTTCATGATTATAAACTGTTATCACACTGATCTGTTCTTTTTCTCTTCTTGACTTGACTGAAAGTGTGAGATATATTATAAATTATAACTAGCCACCTTGTCACATCACTAGCATTCTGTTTTCTGTGTGTGTATGGTACTTTGCCCTGTGATTTTTTTAATAATCAGTTTTATATCTTCATGTTGATTGAAAATGAATCCATGATTTGCAATATACATGTTTCTACTTCTGTGTATCTTTTTACATGTGCTGTTCATATAGTCACCTCTAATACTGCATGTACAGTGAAAAAGATTGCATTATATGTGTCCACTGTGTGCTTTAACTAGTTAAAGTGTTTGGTCACTTTCTTCCTCCAAAGGTATTGGTGCTTCTGATAGCTGGTCTTTTGGAATAAATTAAAACTCCAAAAGAAGAATATTTCTCATTGTTGTTTATTTTTATATGATTTTATAAAATTTTTTTCTACATAGGAGCAGTGTGGTCTAAATTATTGCTTGCGTTAATAGATGGATAACCTATGTATTGTATTGTATTATTGATAACCTGAGTAAATTAGGTAGCTAAATTAAAATCTGGTTTGTTTACCTATTAATAGTCTCATTTCCAAAAGAATTGAGGAAGTGTGGATGAGAGAATTTAGTTGTATTCTTTGTGTTTGATATCAAGTGACTAAGATTTTTCATCTTGTGTGCAAGTTCCTGTCATGAGACTAAACTGAGTGCAGGGAGAGCAATGCATATCTTCTATTCTTTAGTGTTTCTGAATTCTGGCTCTTGCTTAGTAAATCTTCCTGTGGCTTCTAATCTGTAGTTTTATCTCTTCTAAGATTATGAATGTAAATTAAAAAACCCCAAACAAATATGTTTGTAAACAATCTCTAATTAAAAATATCTAGACTTTGTGTGGTGTTTTAAGATTTGAGTTTGCAAAACGTGTGAATATCGATAGTATACAAATCCATTTGTGTAACATTAAATCTGTGATACTTTTGTTTATGATTCTCTTTCACTTTTTCCACAGGAATTAGACAAACAGAAAGTTGAGTTATATGCAGCATTTTAAAACCAAACTGCCTTTTCCCAAGTGCATAATTCAAAGGAAGAAAAAGCCAGTGTTCAGATGGAAAGAATTGTGCTGATGTAGTCTGTTGTTAGTAGTTCCACTAGACAGAGACAAGGAGTCTCAAGATAATTCACTTTTCTAGGTCATGGATTACCTGTTGCTGTTTACAACTTAGAGAAATTAACTAAGAGATATGGATGTGACACTGACAGGTTCATTAGAACTTTTAAAAGGATTAAGAAGTACCACATACTGTCTTACAAATAGGCTGGGTTTTTTTCTGGTTAAATTGTTGGTGTTCTCAACTTTGTTAAAAATGTCTGCTCTCTTTTTTTTTTTTTTTGAGTAAGTCAGAAAGGTACGGTGAAATTCTGGCAAAGGCCAACACCTGATGGTCTCTTGCTACAGAATGTTTAAATTAAGTGTGACCTAGATCATTCACCAAAAAGGAACTTGCATATAAGGATGGGTTGTTTGGGGTTTCTTTGCCTGTTACTGATTGCAGAGGACAGTGGGCTGCTCCAGAAGCCTTTGATGAAACTCTGTGCTGTAGTTGCTATCACATGTTCTTTCATGAGATACCAGGGATTGAGGTGGTTTTTTTTATTTGCGGGGTGTAATATGTTTTGCCAAGACCTGGCAATTTCTAATGTTTGTCTGGGTGCAGTGGGGAAGTGTTTGAGAAGGTCTGTGCTTCCATGTCCTCAGAATGCTGAAGGTACCCACCTCCTCATTATTATACCCAGGTGATGCAGGCTCTGCTTTGCCACTGTTTGATTCATTGACTGATATAAGGAGTTGCTGAGTTTCAGCTAAAGGTAATTCTCATAGAAAGCTATAAAAAAATTAGTGGTGTGTTATCTGATTCCACTGTTGAGAAAGAGTGCTTGCTTCTTTAGGAAGTTTCATCTACTGATTTAATAGATTCTGCTAATGCTATGAGATCATAGTTGGAGACAGCTTTTTTTTTTTTTTTTTTTGTAAGAGGCACATTTTTACTAATTTGTCTGAGAATTACTGATCAATGAGTGAAACTTCTCAGTTTAGAACCTTCTGTTTTAATTTGGTGTGTGGGTATTGAAGGTCTGTTGTCTGTTATGGCAAGTCAATTGTTGGACTTTTAAATTTACTTAAATTGTAAACTTGTCCAAAGCTTTATGCATTTAAGTGCTGTATAGATGTGAATATCAGAATAAAATTCTAGTCTGAGATACATGGATGTCTCTGTCCCACTGAAAGAGTCATATGCACACATGCAAAGAACTGATCTAGGCTTTAAGCATTTTCTGAAATAGCTATAAAGTATGAACATAATTTGCTTTTATTTCTCTGCATGAGGATCCCTAAAAGGGCTCAGAACAGTCAAGAACAACTTCTTCACAGATAAGTACTGTGATTATTTCAAGTTCACCTTCTACATTGCATTTTTTGCTTTACTTTTTGCTCTTTTCCAGCTTTGCTATTGCCTTTTTCTTTTATTTGTATGCAGGGTATGCTTATGACTGGCAAGAGATCCTAAGCTGATGAACTGTTTTGAGTCTGATTAGAATCTTGCCCATGGACAGTAACATAACCATCATACCTTTCAAGCAGCCAGCCCTTATACTTCTAGGGAAGAACAATTTGTTAATAGCTTTGCTTATGCTTTCTGCATTTATAGCATACTTGTGCTGCTGTTTCTGCTTTGATCCTAGGACTGTTTCAAATTTTCTTCCAAATTATCAAATAAAGCTACAACACTGCAGTGGCCAGGAAAACAAGAGGCTGGACAGTAACAGGTTTATGATTGAAATTCTTCCAGTTTCTTAATTCTTATGCTACTGTCTGTGTTCAGGAGTTGCCAGCAGTTGTCTGCAATAACTGAAGAACTATTTCTTTACATATTTATTGGTTTTATTTTATTATAATTGAAAGAAAATCCTTCTGAACAAATAAAAAAGCTGATAAAGTTTGAGAATTGGTAAGCCAAATGATTCTTGTCATTCAGCAGATGACTACATTATTTGGGTGATAGCTTAGTTCAGGCTTTCGGCTTATGACTGCTTCATCTTAACCTAAGAATAAAGTTGTATTTCTTTGCAATGTTTCAGCTTAAAAACAGTACAGTACAGAATTCCTTGAAGAAAAGTCTGTTCTGCATATTTAGAATATATCAGCATTATAGATTGGGGATTCCCTTTATTGGGCTGTTTTATGCCTAAACACAGGACTTACTGGTGTGGGCATCATGTAGCGTGTGGGGGGGAGCATTCTTTCCATCAGAAATATTACGCTGCCTCTTCCTTACCCAGCTCTGTGTCCACTCCTGTGTGTATGTACTAAACAGTATATTTAGCTTTGGTCTAGAATACTACCTGACCTTCCTGACAGAATTCTGACTGGTGAATGAGAGTTGCTTAGAGTCCTTGTCCTCTTTGTGGAGTATGGGTTAAGGCTTCATAAGAAAAACTAAGATCAGAGCATAGGAAAGCTCCCCTAAGAGCTTTGTGCTTGCAGTTGTATGCACAAACACCAACACCTCTGGAGTTTGCCAATTAGTTCCTGCTTGTTAATGTAGCAGAATTAAACTCCAAAGACAATAAGAGCTTGAAGGAAACAGCTGGTAGTTGAGGATCGTGTTGAGGGCAAAGAGCTTTTTTGAGGTCATGTGTGTTACTTCTGCCTTATATCTGGTGCTTGTAACATAGCTGAAGGAGGAAATACAGGGGATCTGAAGGGTGCTTTAAGACCTGTGTTTTTTGGAAGAAGGGATGGGACTACGTAATTTATTAATACATAGATGTCTTAGCCCTTTTGTCATAAAGCTGGGATTTAAAGAGATAAAGGCATTGACCCTGTTGGCAGATGCTAAGCTTTGTAACAGATTCAGTTTGAGTGTAAGTGTGAAATATGGTTGGAAGGCCCTGTGCTGCCCTTTCCCACAGTTGTTACACACTGGCAAGTGTTGTTATTGTTGTCGTCATATACAGCAGTTTTTGCTGCCCTTAATAAGAGGCAGAGAAGTGCTAGTAGTGCACCAAGCACCCCAGTATTCCCCTCTCTGCAAGGCTCACAGAAGTTGTCCATTATTTACTTACTAGACTTACGATACCCATACTGACAATGTAATTTTTGCAAAATGTCTGCAAGCTAGTTAATTTCTGTTAATTTTATGGTTTCAGATGACCTTGTTTCATCTTTCTATCTTTAGCTTTTTTATCATAAACCACAGGAAAAGGTTTTTTCACTATTATTGCAACTACTTTGAGCATAGTCCTATACCTGTGATCACAGTGGAAATTACAGCAATGGTCTGCTCTTTTATATATAATTCTTTGGGAGTTTTTTAAACTTTCTAAATTAATCTTATTCTTTATTTATTATCTGCCTAGAAACCACTCTCTTGATCACATAGTTTTCAGACTTTTGACATTTGAATGCAATGAGTACATAGAATTCTTAGTGGTGCGTGATTTTAATCTTTACAGTGGCAAAAAATCTGGCAAACCCCTTAAGCAATGGCGTGGATTTCTTGATGTTTTGTTCTCTTTCTCCTTTTTGAAAAGGTTGCTTGATTTAAAAATGTAGGGCTGGTAACTATTGTTTTTATTACTAATGCTCAAATATCAGAGCAGGTGTTCCAACAAACTTTACTTCCAGCTAATCAGTATAATCTGTTTATAATCTCTGGTCTGAGTTTGCTCTCTTTGGCAGTACATTATTTCTCTTTCTTTTTTAGGTGTAGGAAGCTGTTCTAATTTCTTCCTTGACAAGCTAGTACAAGCAGAGAAGACTGAATAGAACTGGTTTGATACAGTATTTTGTCATGACATGAATATCCACATGCTTGTTTTGGAAATGTTCAATAGAATACATAAGAACATTCATTAAATCACAATGAAAAGTGTGTTGAAAGGAGGGCAGACATTATAGAGGACATTGTGGAGAATCTGGGCTGTAGTGATTTAAATGTTTTAATTTATCCTTTAATTTATTGTTGCAGCAAATGCACTGATAAAGACAATAAAATGAGACATGATTGTTATAATTCATTGTTGTTATAATTGTTATTCTAAACATCTTAAAAAAATTCTTTGCTAGCTTTTGCACTTTCTCTGCCACTGCCAAAGTTTTAAGGTTTTTGTATTTTATGCTGAGCAGATTTCTCTGATGTGTTGGTGATATTCAAATTATTGTGTATCCCTCTTATAGGGAGGAATATTTTTTTGAAAGGTACAAGCAGATTTCCTTACCTACATGAATAAAGGAACAGTTCTGTTAGAACTCCTAAAATACACTAAACTACATCTTTTGCACTTTGTAAATGATTTCATCTGAAGTCTCCTTCCATCTGTTCCAGCCAAATAATTGCAACATTGTTTAATTTTTAGAAAAAAATGCTAGTGAAAAGCGTTCATGCTTTCCAAAGGGAGCTATATTATCATTAAATGCTAAACATTTAATACAGTTTAAAAATGTTTTCCTGCCTTATTTTATATTTCAGTGATTTAATTTCTGACATAAATTTCTTCTGATTGTGCTGACTAAAGAAAAGTTGGTTTATTTAGGGGTGTTTTTTGAGAAAAGATGAATGGAGGAACTACAGAATTTTTCAGTGTTGTCAAAGTACAATAGTTTGTTCCATAAAAGTTTGCACCTATTGCTTGTAGGTCATTATATTTGATTGGAAATTTGAAGTATGTGGCCAGGATGAGTCCCAGAAGGGGAAGTGTGGGGGTTTGGGATGGAGAGGAAAGTTGCTGGGTTTCTCAGGTGTTTCTGGTGGAGGCTAGTCATGCCATGCAAAGGATAAGGCCAGTGTTCCCCACTGTAGAGTACAGCTTGGGGAGCAGCAGTGTTGGCTTCCCCTTGGCCGTGTCATCAGCTCATTAGCAGGAAAGATATGATTCTGACTCCTTTTTGGCCAGTAAATAGGATAAATAGGTTGCTAGCGATAATTAGAATAAGTATTGCAGTTAGGAAGAATAGAAGATAGGTGAAGAATTTTGTGATGGAGAGGTCTGAGGCCATGTATCATGTTGCGAATTGCAGAATAGATCATGATACGAATAAGCTGATGGGAAAGAATGTGAGGGAGTAGAAGTCTGTTTTCAAGCTGATAAGGATTTTGAAGTTTACGATGAATTCTCTATCTCAGAAGGAGGTTAAGCTTTCTGTTCCTGTGTAGATGTAGATTGTTATAGGAATTAGGCTAATCAGGAAGGAGGTTTTGACTGTGTTTGTAGTGATAGTTGGAGTATTTTTGAGGCTGTTTGACAGCAGTGGGAAGATGATCGGAGTGGAGAGGATTGCTAAGGTTAATAGTATGAATATATTTAGGGCTAGTGGTAGGTCCATTACTTTTGCTTGGATTTGCACCAAGATGAGTGG
>WBND01001389.1:0-38581 GCA_013398595.1 Tychaedon coryphoeus
GGGGTGAGGGGGAGAAAAACCAGTTTCTGAGAATAGAAATGTGAGTATAAGCCAGAAAGGCTCTTTGGAAGCAACTGTGCCAATATAGGACAGGCTGTATTTTTATTTTTTTTTCCTGTAAAGTCAAAGTTTACATTTGAAATTTAGAAGATAGAGAAAAAGGAAGATGCTCTCAGGCAGTGGGTCAGAGTACCAAATCTGGTTGTGAAGTATTTGCTATACTATCAAGTTTAACATTGAAGCAATTTATCTAAGGTTGTTTTCATGTTTCCATTTTACTTTATTTTGAGTAATACAATTTAAAATCCATACAGATAGTTTTTCTCTGACATCAGAGGAGGAAAGGCTAGGTAAACATTTCATATCCTAGAGGCTGCTATCATAAATTACAAGCTTTAGTAAGGTCCAATAAAACCCTTCATATTCAGACCCTGGTTCTGCATCTTCTTTCCAGCACTGCAATGTTGATGAGTTTGTG
This sequence comes from Tychaedon coryphoeus, assembly GCA_013398595.1. Classification (NCBI taxonomy): domain Eukaryota; kingdom Metazoa; phylum Chordata; class Aves; order Passeriformes; family Muscicapidae; genus Tychaedon; species Tychaedon coryphoeus. The sequence goes on from WBND01001389.1 coordinate 479, forward strand.
AAGTGCCTGCCTGAAAAATGCATAGAAGTTAGCATATGTGAAATGTCAATTTGTTTTCATATACAGTTAAATCCTGTCTTGGTGTCTCCCCAAACTGTGACATTCAAACTCTGTTTTATGAGGGCTCAGAAGGAGGAAGGTGTCTGCTGGGATGCAAAAGATCTCACAGTGTCAATGCCTTAAAGTGTAGGTATCATCTGTTCCCTTCTAACTTTGCTTTGGAGCTTTCATCTCTCTTAAATCCTGGCTGATCAGATATTTTAGGTCAAAATGCATTTAGTATTTCAAGGTAGTAAGGGAGGTTTCTTTCCTGTTCAGCAAGTATTTATTCAAATGCTTGTTCAAAAATGTTGTTTTGTGGAAACTGTTACCCACAGAACTCCCCAAGCCCTTTTTTTTCCTTTTTAAAAACCCATTGGGAAACCTGACCTCATTCTCTAAGACTATTTAGTATACTAAATCTCTATCTGTATTTTCAGAATGTTTAATAGCATGAACTGAGCATCATGATCCAATTTTATTTGGTGCTGTAAAAACACAGATGGAAAAAGCAGGTCCCCAAGATATGCAAAAGACAACTACCAGATGGACAAATTTCAGCTGTGGAATACAAGGAATGAATTAGCTAATGCAAGTACATATTGCTGTCAGAGGTTTCAGTGCAGTCTTGGGTTAGAAAGTGATTTCAAATGAAAGGTTGTTTCTAATCTGAAAGTGCAGTTGGTAGGAGAATCTGAGGGTTAGACTGGTGAATTTGGGTGCAATTGCACTGCTCAAAGATGCAGTTTTAAAACTTCGCAGTTTTAAAATTTCTTCTTTCTAAGCTTCTGTGGTCTTTCTAACTGGTTAAATTATTTCCTTGTTCAAGTTTTGTATTCAGATTACGACATGTCAAGAATTAGTAGCAAAAAGAAGAAAGGTGCAGGTTGCCTGAGTATTCTGAAGGCAAAATGAAGTAGAAAATTAAAGATATTTATCTCCATTATTCTGTTTTAAACATATTATTAGCAAATCTGAAAGTACAAAGAAATTGATAAGTTATTATGCAGACTGTGAGAGATATATTTTAATTTGAAGAGAAAAGTAGCCTACTGCTTGCCTATTGTGATCCTCTCTCCTTTTTTTTCTGGAGTAAATGAGACTGCAACTGTTCTGTGCACATCCCTGCCTATTCCAAGCAGTTGCTAGATGCTGTGATGTGTTTTCATAGCAGACAGTACCAGATGATGCCAGGGGAGAGGTCAGTAATAAACAAAGTAGATTTCCAGTGATAAGGAAACATGAATTGCCTCACAAGCTCAAACTATGGCATTATGCCATTAATTTTTCAAATATCTGTAAATTACAGGTAAATTTTAAAGGAAAAAAGGCAGAGATACTGTAAAAATTATATTTCTGAATATGTGATATGTGGGATGACATGACATTCAGTGCTGCTTCCCTTGAAAGCTTCACTCGGTGAAGAGCTTTTTATAATTTGGCTGGCAGCCTTTTCCCTGCCTCAGAAGGAAAGCTGTAGACTGTTTCTCTGCTATTGAAATCTCTAAGTCATGCTTGCTGAGTAGGTTTACAAACACTTTGGCAGCCAGCACCCCAGACTGCCTCCGTGTGCTGATTCCTCTGCTGTTCTGGTGGGACCCCCAGAGCCCTGGCAGTGCCTCTGTTCCCACAGGGAGCCTCAGAGGGAGTTGGGTTTTACCAAGGAGTTTTCAGGACATTAAAGCAGGTCTCTCAAGTCTGCTCTTTTGCTTGCTAATTCCTGCTATTAACTCAGTGAGTATCTGGTTCCTCAGTAAAGGAAGCATGCTGGTCATGTGGATTAGAAATGCCTTGGGCTCCCTGGGCTCAAAACCACCCAAAACTTTTCTGTCTCTCTAGGCTGCACACTGCTCAAAAGGCAGAAACATAGACCATTGTTGCAAATAAGTGGAAAGTAGTGCCACGTTTTACCAGAGCATTAGTATGCATTTCTCATCTTTCGAGGTTTAGTAGTAGTTGTGCGTAAAATAATCCTGTTTATTGTCAATTCAGTCATCCCAACTGGTATCTTCTTATCAGTGATCAGTGTATGTCAACTGCCCAGCTGCAAACAAGCTTTTTTTGGTCAAAACTATAAGAGTAACCCCTGACAATTGTTTCAGCTCATACTGTACTGATTCAATTACTGCATATTTTTCTTTTAAATGTAATTTGTAAACTTCAGTTGTAATGTTTCATATTAATACTTTAAGAATACTCTAGACAAATTGTTTGTCATCGAGGAACATTGGACTATCGGGTAATCCTGAAGGATTAATGTGTTTGTTAAAAGCGTAATGAAGCGTATTTTACCTGAAAAGGTTTTAATTAGGAAAGCATCAGAGGTTTGTATAACGCAAAACCATTAATCTGAAAATGAAATTATAACAAAGCCATATGAACACACCTCAGCAACTAAAACCAAATTTGCTGTAATTATAGAAAATTACATAGTCTGTTTAATACATAAATTGCAAGATAATGAAATTAGGGGTCATCTGTTTTAATAACAGTGATCGTTTTTTGGAAAAAAGAACACTAGCACACATAATGGAGTGGAAAAGGGGTTATGATAAAAGCTTATCAAAGTCTCTGCTGATGCTTGTAAGATGAAAAAGACAAACATGGTCTTGAAGAATATTTCTAGAAAGACATTAAATCAGAATAATTGTAGAATAAACTGCTGTGCTCCCAGTATGTTAGATTTAAGAACTTTTGGTAATTCTAGGACAAATATGTTTTATGAAAGGTCTCAAAGCTTATATTCTGGAAATGGTTTTGCTTTATTATAACTTATTTCAGTCATAAAATGTACAATAGAAAGGCAAAAAATTCACTAATGGAAGGAGCGACTTAGCGACAAAAGTAGCTCTATAAGTAACTGACTTTCAAAGAGAAAGGCTAAATGTGTTAATGATAACAGTTAAAAGTGTGTTTGTTCTGTAAACTCAATATTGTTTACTTATTTAATGAAAATCATGTCTTTGAATATCCAATTAGATTGCAAAATAATTACTGTTATGTATAACCAAGAGAGTTCAAAAGACCTGAGATGATTTGTAGCTTTTGTTTTAAATTATCAGGGCTTGGCTACTCATAAAATTTGTTCTGTGGCTTCCATATGTCTTGTAGGCATTTTGGAAAAGTTAGTGTATTTTTCTCTGAAGCACAGATCTTTGAAAAGCAATAAAATGTTCTGTCACTTTCCCCCAGGTACAGTGACCTAGGTAAGACAAATGAGGCAGGAGGTGACCTCATACAAGATTTTGGGAGTTGCTGTGGTTCTGATGCAGAGCCAGATTCTGAGTCATTATTTCCTTTCTGCACTAGCCCAATGGTCAGTACTCAAGTCCAGATGTTCTACAGCTTTATCTCTACTTCTAATATAAGCAGGCTTGTATTTTGTTTTGAAAGACAAGTGAAATTTAATGTCTATCCCAGTGGACTAGCTATTATCAGCATTGTCTGAACTTGGCAGTTTATTGAAAAGCTTGGCATAAAGCAGAGATTTTTGATAAGTTTTGACCACATTCATGACAAATTGTCACTGAAGCTGCGCCAGCAGCTGTAATTCAGCTACATGGTAAATAAATATGCTACATATTTGAATTAATTAAATCTGTAATACCAATTATCAGATTCCTTTTGTAAGTTGTAAAGTGATAGCATAACTAGATATACAACAAGCAAATCCTTGAAAAGAATGAAAATGTCTTGAAAGGCCTGGGTTTCCTTTCATATTACAGCAGATTGGTGGATTATCTTCTCAAACTGCATGTTGTTAATCAGAAAGAAAAAGAAGCAATATTGTAGCAGAATTCAATCTTTATACATAATTTCCCTATTTTTAAAATGTGTGTGTATATATACACACATATAATGTATATTGCATACACATTTATTGTCCACTACATATATGTATACTTAGATATGCCTTCCTAAATCAAGAAGTAAAACCCATTAAGTGGAATGTGACATGTTTTGGGATTGCAATTGATTGATCAGAAGAAATACAAGCACAAAATCAAGAGACATTGAGAAGTATTCTAAACTATAGAGTCTGGTTCTAAAGACATCACAGCAGATACACAAACATAATTGCATTAAAATGCCTTGACACAAAAAATGCCTTCTCAGCATATTACTTTTTGAAGACCTCTTGCCTCGTAATATTGTTACAGAACTGCCAATGCAGTAAGTTCTTTGAAAAATCATCCTTATTATTTTGTATGCCTCAGTGGTTCATATGCCAAATGAAATTACCATACGTGCTATAACAGAGCAGCAAATATATTATTCATTGAACTTCTTATGACAACACTGAACCGTATTTATGTTCAACTGCTAATTTTTTGCTTTCCCTTATTCGATTCAAACCAATCATTCAAGCTTATTTAACTTAGATAAAATGACTAATGGAAAGGAAAGGTAAAATACTGAGGTATACCTATAAAATGTGTACATATTGTAATATGTTTAAAATGTATACATAAACATATGTATAAAATTACACACATATACAGTGTATGTGTGTAAGATGTCTCCTCTGAATATGTTGGTCAGCCACTCTAATATTTTGACAGTAGTCTAAGGCATTTCAATTTCCTGGAACATCATAACTGGTCTCCAGCTGCCTGTCCAGAAAGTTTTGGTGCTCACATTGTACCTCTGTCATAACTGTGGCAGGCTCAGGTACTCCAGGGCCTCTCAAGCAGGACTACATGCCTGTATTTGGGTAGAAGAATCCAGCACTGGGTTTGTAAGCTGGAGGTGGCATTATTTTAGCATTGATCACTCTTTACCAGGAGCAGATTTGTGGTCAGGCTTTCTGCTTTGGCCACAGATATGTCTAGTTGATTTTGGGGTGTTCTGTATCATTTGTGTTGGTTTTTTGCAGCACAATTTTTCTCACAGTGATAGGCATGATGGAAGAATTAAAGCAGATAAGGAAAAGGAATACAGTTCCATCATGCTTGGGAAAACTAAATCTTTTCAGGCAGCTAAATTATTGTATAGACACAACTACTTTGAAAAAGACTGAGATTTCTTGTACCTTTGTTCAGGTTGCCTGCTTTAGGCTTATAGCATTTATAACTGGTTTAGATTATTTCATCCTGATGAACTTCAGTTTTATATATAAGCAGTAATATTGTTTCCATCTTTCTACAAACCAAAGTCCTTAGAGACAAGAGATGTTCAGGCTCAGTATCATGATTTGGGAGGAGTTTTGATTCTTCCAGTTATGAATGGAAATATCAAAGAACCCCAAACAATGCAGAAAATCAATACAGAATATCCAGTTGCTGCCACTGTTTTTTTTTCCTCTTTTCAGGGAAATCAGGTACCTTTATATGGTGATTCATTTCTCTTGAGTACCAAAAAATGGGCTAGGTAAGGTGATACAGAAAAAATTCAAACATGTATTGGTAAGGAAGAGAGATAGAAGTGATATTTAAATTGAGCGAGTTACTGTGTGAATGTAAATTATTAGATTTTTACAAATATTTTTCCTTCCTTATAAAAAATTGTCTCTGTTTAGAGACAAGGTTAGGAGAAAAACACTCTGGAATGTGTGTTTCCTCAAAAAAAGGGCTCCAACAATCCCTTTCCACCAATAACGAATGAATACTAGCGGATGAAAATGAAAAAACCCAACTGTTTATTGAAAAATAGAGTACCCACACAGCATGAGAGAAAGGTAAATAAATGCTAGTTATTGAACTGTCAGAACTCTCACACACACAAGCCAGGAAAAAAACCCCAACATGCCAGGATAAATGGCTGCTGAAGAGCCCCAATGCTCCCCCTGCACACACCTTAAAGATACAGCAACTATTTTTGGACATAAAGCAGACCATCAGGGAAAACACTATCATTAAATCACTCCAAGACAGAAATTTCATAAATATTATAAGAAATCTTAAGTGCACAGAGCTGCTTTAGAACTTCATCACGAGCATGTTTGTCCCTGATGCCTTCAGGGCAAAGTGTTAATCAAATGTATTAATGTTTATTGCAGCTTTAGTTTTTTTTCTTCTCTCATTTGCGTAAAGAGATGTCTACTGCACACTTATTTAGTCTAGTTCCTCTAGGCTAGTGACATGCTAGAGTTGCTACAGAAGGGTAATAAAACATATGGGTCGATTGCATAGTATTAAACAAATTGATTTTTTTTCTTTCAAATCAACCAGGGGATATTTATTTCATTATCTTCCCTTAAAAGTTACATAAACAGATATTCTCAGTCCCAGATCTACAAATAGTCTAGACTGTAATAAAAAAAAGTTTGTTTGGAAAAAAAATTCTGTCTTGCTAGATGGTAGCTCTATGTGCCTCATCTTTAGATTAAAAATTTATTTTCTCTTTAGATTAAAAATTTATTTTCTATTCCAGTGTACTTCTAATGTTAACTTTTCCATTAGAAATAGGATTTTAGGTTAATTTTAAAGGAGACAATATATCATGAATAATTTCAAAGCTGTTGGGTCATCTTAATCTTGTCCTTAGCAATGAAGAGCTTAGCCCAAGTTGTAAAAGTTGACTGAGAAGAAGATGGGCTCTTCATAACGTGCTGTGTGTCATCTTGTGTCATGATGGCCTGAGTTGAATGCAATTGTAAACTGCATCTTGGACTGCAAACCATACAGTTATCTTTTATTTTTACTCTTTCTTTCAATTCTGTTTTCAGCCATCTGGAATTGTGTATAAATTCATATCCATTCTGAGTTAAAATTTGACAGAAAACATTGACTCTCTTATGAGGAAAGTTTTGTGTGCTGGGAGCTGTTCCTCAATTAGCCTTCTGTACACCGCTTTCCTCCACTAATTCATTAGGGGTTTGCAAATGCAAATGTCAGCCTCCTGTAACATCTACAGAAAAGCTGTGCACAAGTCAAGCAGGGATGCATGCTTAGTCTTCCCTGTCAATCAAACATGAATAACTGGAACCTCCAAGTGCTTCATGGACACAGTATTTGTTCATACCCCTTTTACAATGATGTAAGTTTGCTTTCAAAACAGCAATTGAAAACATGTCTCAGGAACAGCAGCTAAAAAGAGCTGCATACAAAAATAGCAACATTTTAGAGTTTCCCTTCAAACCAAAATATTCTCATGTCTTTAATCTTCTCCAAATGCCCTTCCCACTTTTCCCCTGCATGACAATTTATGAAAAAGACTCAAACAATTAAAAAAAAGAAAAAGGAATCAGAAATAGTCTGTGTTCAGGGTCTTCAAATTTAAACCATTTGTGAATCTACACACAGAAACATTCCTAGGAAATGTAAAGGGTCTAAGACAGAACTATATAATAATTAATGTAACTGTGATAGACACTGGAGAAAGTCAGGAATTTATGGTCAATTTGAGGTCATTTTAGAACACACCTTAATTACAGAAAAGCAGTCAGTTGACTGAACAGCACAGTTCTTTGAGCATTCCAAAATTGCACAGTACACACCAAAATGTGATACCCATCATCATTCAGATTGTTGTCTTTGTTCATATTGTTATATTCACGAACATGGCTTAAAAAAAAAAAAAAAGAAGAAGAAGAAAAAGGAAAGAGATTCTATCGACAAACAAAATTATTCCTGGTTATTTCAGTGAGTAAAATATAAATAACAGATCCTGCAATCCTTCTAAACTTAAGTCTGTTCATATATGCAAAGACCTTGCATAATGATGTAAAACTCTTTTACGTAATGATTAAAATGTTTTATTTTACAGAGATTTTATACTAAATACACTGTGGTACTACCATTACAGGGATGTAATATGTGCAAAAAATGCCACAGAATGGTTCTGTATATTATTATTAGTGAAATAAAATATTCAGAATGACAAGACAAGGCTGAAAAATAGCAAAACTGTGTGCAGTGTAGTAGGAAAAAATGTGAGTCTTCATAAATTTGTTTTTACTTTTTCCCCTGATATTTTTCATTGAAGAACAATTCTAAGATGCCTGAAATGTTGTCAAATGTAACTCACAAGGTCTGAAAGGTTCACCACATGCTATATTTTTACATTGTTTCTTGAAACTTCAGAAAACGCTATGGATGCCTGTAGACAACCATCATTTAGCTCTCCTGGGAGAGTAGCAAGAGTAGATCACTTGTAGTCATAATGATGCTTTGTTGCCAAAGGAAAGGGTATAGACAGATTTTACAGCTTCCTGGATCTCAGCAGTAAAAATATCTTTTATGATCTGTGTCAGGCCTTTCACACTATCCTGATTGTTCCAGATAAACTGAGAAGATACTTGGATTTCATGCTTTAACTGGGAGAGGCATTTTTAACATTTTTTTGTTAGCATCTTACTGAGGTTATTTGTCTACTCACCTGGGGAAGTTCTCAAACCTGTCACTCATGAGACTCTGCTTGGAGGGCGTGATTAGATATCCCCAAGAAATGAAAGATGCAAACAATGTAATAAAGATTACTGTCTCTTGGGACAGCCTCATTTTGCCAGAGGAGTAGAATGTTGCAGCTGTACAAGTGCAGCCTCATTCTTGATTTCAGCTGTGGTGACTTGCAAATTTAGGAGATAGGTAAACATGCTGTGTCTGGAGGGCACATAAATATGACCTAGTGATAATAAGCAAATCTCATTCACTATACCTCAGAAATAGTTCTTCTATATAAAAATTCGATTTGAGATAACAAGTGGCAAAATGCCTGCAGCATGCTTAAGGATGGTACAGTGTTTTCTGTTTTTTCATTTGCTGGGTGTCCTAACAGAAACCCAGCAAATGAAAATTTATAGATTTGCTGTGTGTTCAGAAGTAGAGATTATATGGTCTGTTAAGTCTGTTAGCTATTAATAGATTTAAAATTTTTCTTTTTTCCCTTCACTTCTCAAAATTGTTGGTTAAGTAGTGTACCTTTAGTTTTCTAGAGTAAATGTAATTGCTAAAAGATAAAGGATAAAATCCTGTCCAACAGAATTATCTGTGACTGCAATGCTAGGAAATTGCTGAGTTTTTCTTTAAGGACAAAATTACAGATACCAAAGCAATTCATAGAGCACCACTAGGTTAAAAAAAAAAAAAAAAAAAAAAAAAAAAAAGAAAAAAAAAGGAAAAGAAAAAAAGAAAAGGTATATATTGTTAGGAACAAAATTCAATGTAGTGCTATAGATTGCACCAAATGCACCAAAGAGAAAAATCATCCAAACTTTAGATTTCCTCAGCCTTATTACTCTAAGCGACTTGGAGTTCTTTTCTATATGTATTCAGCATGTTTTCAAGATTTCAGAGTTTACAGTCAGGCCAAAGATAAGTGCAGCTGTTGTATTCAGCACCTGGAAGGAAGTTTTTTTCTTCATAGAATCACAGAATGGATTGGAAGGGCCCTTGAAAGTCATCCAGTTCCAGCCTCCCTGCTGTGAGAAGTGACATTTTCTACCAGACAAGGTTTCTCAAGACCCCATCCAAACTGGGGTTGACCACTTCCAGAGATCAGGCATCCACAGCTTCTCTGGGAAACCTGCTTCGGTCCCTCACCATCCTTAAAGAATTTCTGCCTAATATCTAATCTAAACCTACTCTCTTTCAGCTTAAAGCCATTCTCCCTTGTCCTTGTAAAAAAACCCCTCTCCAGCTTTCTTTTAGGAAGTGGAAGGCCACTAGAAGATCTCTGGGAAGGCTTGTCTTCTCCTGGGTGATCAGCCCCAACTCTCCCAGCCTGTCCTCACAGGACAGGTACTCCAGCCCTCTGATCATCTTTGTGGCCTTCTCTGATGCATTCCAAGAAATCCATGTCTCTCTCATGTTGGGCAAATTTTAATGTTACCCCAATAAAATAGGAATGCAAGCAAAATTATAGTTTTCTAGTAATATTCCTAGAAAATCTGACATATCAAAAATGGTGACCAGGAGAGATTCTGAAAAGCAGCAGGAAAGATTAACAGATAGTTTTAGAGAAAAAGTCTTTTGACAAAATATGACTAAGAATCAACTCAGCCTTAGACATAATTTAATTCTGTAGGGAGGGAAAAAAAAGGAGTTCTAGAATTTATTTTGCACTTTCATGATTCATTAAAAATCCTCAACTTGCTTTTCTGTAGAAGTATACCTGAAAAGATGACCAGCAGAATTACAGTGCTGCTCAGATTTTTATAATTTTGGTTTTGTAATACGAGAGAAGTGTGTGAGTGTGTGAATCAGCACAGGTAGCCAAGGCAACTACCAAGCCAGAGCTAAAATGTGAGGAGTAGATTTATTTCTTTACCTTGCTAATAACGCTGGGCAGCCTTGGGGACACATGGGGACACAGGCTCTGTTAGGTTTAGCTCATCCTAGCAGGAAGCAGTGGGGTGAGGGAGGCCTTGCTGCATGCCCCAAGATAATAAAAGGCTTCCACGTGTCTCTGAAAATGTGTTATATCTCTACAAGAATTCTGCTTCTCAAAACAGGCAGAGGATAAACCACATTAGGCATAAAAAATGGAGTTTTCCCATGCTGACAATTTTATGTATAGCATTTTTCAGCATTCCCAGCTGCAAGGTCAGTTTGAGTGAAACTACTCCCTTCTCCTTACCAAATCTTCCAGTTTAACCCTTTCCTCCCAGCAATGAGGTTGAACATTAGAAGCTTTTGGATTTTCTGGTTTTATGTTTGGAATTGCATTTGGATTTAACGCTTCTGAATTTTGGACTTAGCACTTCTGATAGATTAATAAATGACACAGTCTTTAGGTGATCTTTTCAGATCTATCCATCAGCTTTAGGAGTGTTCCCACTGCTACTGTTCTGAGCTCCTTTGGGCAAAGGTTGGTTATTGAAGTGCCAGTTTTTGGTCTGTGAAACTTGAAGCAACTGAAGCAACGTCAAATTCACCTTTACCTTTTTCCTTAGGGCTTAAACTTCACAGCCAGAAGTGGAAGTGGTATTGTCATTCTGAAAATCTCATTTATAATGTCACAAGGCCATTTAGTGGTGGAAACTCCATTTCCTAATATCCAGATCCTCCTATGGAAGTTAAAGCTTTATGCTTGTTTTCACTCGTCCACAGAAATAAATGACCAAACTGCTTTTTTTTTGAGTTTAGGATGGGTAGAAAGAGATCTAAGAAGATCTCTTACACATTTATATTGTGCATATAAGTGTTCTTGTGACAGTTACAGATATCAAAATGTTCTTAGAGTTATAATTTTAGAGTGTGTGTGGGGAAATCACTGTAAATCCCTTACATTTGTGTATAGATGAAGACACATCAAAAAAGACAGCATTATATACAAGAGGAAAATTATTCAGGACACCATCAGCACACAAAAGTGAGCAAGACAAGGCTATTTACACTTTGAAATCAAATGTAAGGTTTTTATTCAGTAGCTTCCAGCCCATCTCTTGAACGGAATTGCTCAACAATATTGTGGGTTGCCATTTATTCTGTCTCCCCTCCCTTTTTTATTCTCTACTGAGAACAGAAAAGAACTATGAAATAGTTATTTTCATGACACTGAACAGTTGGTTTTTGTTCCTTTTTTCTACTATGTTGACCACTATAGTGATATATAAATAAAAATACTCTCCTCTAGAAAAGCCAAAATTTAAGAAAACAGTAAAACCCTTGTTCAAATGAATGATGAAAATGTCCTTTCTGTCTGGAGATTTTAATGGTAAATCTTCTTTCTCTTCTTCTTTCTCTGTTCTTTGACATTTAGTTGCTAAATTCAATAGCTTTCATTAGGAAGAAGGTACTATTTCTGAAGAAGAATGTGACTCTTACCTTCCTTTTGCCTTAAGATTTGGCACTGCTATTATTTATACTTTTATCCAATAAAGAGAAGTTTTCTGGAAAGTGATTCATGTTCTGTCTGTTTAAAGAATGCAGTGGCATATACTCCCCTCAAAGGGAAAAAAAAAGGATTTTTAGGCTTTTTTTACGTCATGTCTCTGCTCTTTATATCATTTTAATGGTTCCTTCGGTTTTTATGAAATGAAGGTTTTATTGACTAGTCAGCCTAAAAAACAGTGCTAAATATTATATATGAGCTAAATAAGTTGATTGGTATTTTGCCAACTAGACGTTTGAAAAATATGAAACTCGCCATAGTGATCGTCTAAGGAGAAAACTCATTTAGTCTCTGAACAATCTATAGTGATGCTAAGTTTTGGTTTTGTTTGCATTTATTGCCAGAAGTGAACTGAAGAAGTACAAAAATATTAGGGGAGAAAAAACAGTATTTTAGGAAAATTAATTATTGCTTTAATTGAAATAATAGTTAATAGTTAATAGTTAATTCCTTCAATTTTGGGCATTTATTTTAGATGGATGTTTCTCCTCTGAAATAAACAGTGGGTTGCAGAGGCAAAACCCAATCTTGCTTCGTATTTATGCTCATGATATAGCAAAAATTAATACTGGCTGTTTGCCTGCTGTTTTTCTTTTCCAAACACACCCCTTAAACTTGTTAGTTCTCTGCAAATAGGAAGGAAATAACAGAAGCCTCCAGACACACAACATGCTAAGCTAATTCTAACTCTTGAGCTACCATATTTGTAGAGTAACAGCTGTAGTAGCCCTTAGGACAGCAAAGCAAGGGAAAAATTTTCCACCTAAGGAGAGGAAAACTCGTGCTAAAAGGTTAAAGGCTACTCCTCTAAATGAATTTACTTGCAGATGGAACTTTGGTGTTCCTTGTGTGCAGAAAAGTTTTTTAAGATCTCAGTGGAAGAGTTAACAGCTGCAGGGTTCCAGTGTTGATGAAGCTGGGCATTTAGTTTCTGTCTCCTTAGTTTCTGACTACCAGTCAACTAGAAGAATTTTTTACAAGTTGGATCGCTAAGAGAAATGTTTCCTTTTTAGGGAATTAAAATGCACAGTATCAAGTTTTGTATACAACTGAGTTGATTAATCTTTTCTTCAAAGAAAACTGTGGGGATTATGTAATCGTGTGACTGCAGATGCCTGTGGCTCTAAGGAAAACATTAAATACTATAAACTCCTGATAAACCCACAGGAATGGCTGCTCTACAGCAGAGACTGAGTTACATCAACTGAAAACAGGAATTATCTATCAAAAGCATTTCCTGAGCCAGAACATGCCTTATTCTGCTGAAGAAGGAAAAACCATGAGAACATGAGTGTCTCTTTTGCATGAGAACAGGAGTGTAGGAAAAGAGAAAAGGCCAAAGTTCACATGAATCCTAGAAGGCTCTTTAGGAAATCACAGAATATTTGAGGTTCAAAGATGCTGCTGGAGACCAACTACACGAACTCCACTTCTCAAACTAAGGTCAGCTACAGCACATAATTCACATTGAGTTCTGAGGATGTCTGAAAAATGAGACTCCACAAACTCACTGGGCAACATGTGCCAGTGCTTTGTCACCCTCACAGTGACAAAGTCATTCCTAATGTTCAGAGAGAACCTCCTGTCTTTCAGGTTTTGCCCACTGCCTCTGGTCTCCTCACTGAGCACCACTGAGCAGAGCCTGGCTCTGTCCTCTTTACTCACTCCCTTCAAGTATTTCCATACATTGATGAGATCCTCCTGAGCCTTCTCTTCTTCAACAGTCCCATCTCTTGCAGCCTTTACTTACATGAGAAATGCTCCAAAACCTTGGTCATTTTTGTGGCCATTTTTGGACCTCACAGCTTTCAAACTGCTGGGTTTTTTTCAAGGATTTTTGCACAGATAATAGTCAAAGCCGCTCTGTAAATCTTACCATAAGAGGAGTAAGGCTAATTACAAATGCTTGTTTTTTTCAAGAGTCAAACTATATTTTCATTAAGATTTAATGTACTATAGACTTTGGGTGCTGTTAACCAGTCTTTTGTCACTTGGAAAGCCAAAAGAATTGTGGGATGAAATTGGTGAGAGAATCATTTTGTGTCTGAGAGGAAGCAAAGGAAAAATTATTAATTTATAAAGAAGGCAGGGCCCAGACTTAGCACCTTTAAAGCTCTTTCAAACAATTTCCTAATTCCTTTTCAAGCAGTACTGAGTTTCTGAGTTTTGGAATGAGCTGTGAAGGGTTCATGTATGGAGATGTGTAAGACTCATATCAAGAGAAATGTTCACAGCTTCTTTAAAGGGCATTATAAAGCTCTGGTGCTTTCTCAGTGTTTATTTAAAGGGGGATTAAGGTACTACTTTTTCCTGAGGTGAGCACACAGGAGAAACACAACAATGTTCTCAGAAGGTTAAAAAATAAATTTTACTGGCAAACTTTAGAAGGTCAGAAAGTTGGCAAAATTTAAAACAAACATTAAATCAAAACAAAACATTTCACAAAGAATTGACTTAGCAATCCAAACTAACCGATCCAACCTTAAGAAGAAATAAGGAGCAGAAAAGGACAGAAATAGAGAAAGAAAAAAAAGCAAGGTACAGATACTGCCTCTTGGATCCTAGCACGGATCATGGAAGCAGTGCTGGATTGTAGAAAGTGAAAGATTTTTGGATGAAGCTTAGCCAGATTTTTTTTCCAAATCCTATGTGTGTTACAAGAATGAACTAGGATGAATGTGCAGTAAAAGTTTCCAAAAACTTAGCAGAAATTGCTTTGCTCTTCAGAGAACCTTGTTGCAGCACACTGAATTGCTAATGTGAAAGACAGCCTGCAATGCACTCACACATGCTCAGGAACTAATATTCTTTGTCATTTAGGGACAGACCATTTGAAGGTGGAAAGCCCCATCTTTTCGAGAGAGAAATTGACTAGATAATGGATCATTTGTAGAAGCAGCTGCTTTGCAGCAAAAACTACACAAAGTGTTCAGATGAGGTTTCAAGTTACAATTCAGTCAGTGCAGAAGCTGACTTCACATCATCTGGGCCAATTGGTTGATTTCCTTCAATACTGGTGGTGCACATTTGGGGATATGTTTTGTTTTCTTCGCAAATCTTGACACTGTTAAACTACTGATCTGAGCAAACTTAACATATTTATGTGTATGAGTAAATAGGCACATGCACACACATAGAATAGGCATGTGCACACCAAACATGCTGCAGTGTTCATAAAGCCCTCTGCCTTTCTTCAAGTGTTTTGTCACAGAAATCTTGCTGCAGGAACTTTTGCTGTCACACGTGAAAAAAAGTCAACGTTTCCTCAAACAGCTGTTTCTATGTAAAATACATTAATGTAGTTAATTAGTACTGACCTTTTAGAATATTCATCATGCCGTTGCTTTATTATCCTGAAAGTTCACTTTAAAGGAGGTATAGCTGGTCCTGCAGGGAGAGGCTGAAAGGAAACACAGTTGGGTTTTAATTTTATGCTAAAGTAACCGGTTTCTGGTGGATAGCCTTAATTTGCATCATCATTATGCATTCCATATTTATTTTGTGCTGCTGTAAACTTTCTTAGATTATGTTATTCTTTAGATGGTTACTTTGGTAGAACACAAAAGTTGCTTTTACTGAAATTGCTTAATCATCATACTTTAGCGTATTTTCATGCAAATCCAAATGTTTTCATCCAAATAAGCAAAGCAATAAAGATTATTCAAATAACATCACCTGTCCATTGAAGAATCATCATAAGGATTACTATTAAGGGTCCATTTAATACCTCATGTGAACAATTTCTTATGTGTTCAGTCTCTGTGCGTAAAGGTGCCTAAGGTTATTGTTGTTGCTTACTTAAGTGTCCCTGTATTCTGTTAATGTTTTTCTAGAGCTCTACTGTGCAGGTTTCATCTGCTGTTTTAAAAAGAAACTCAAACATGACTATCTAATAGTAAGCCTATCAGAAAAAGAGCTGATGCAGGTCATAGCCATGGGTATTTTTGTATTCCCCTATTTAGACTTTCCACATGAAAATGAAAAATCTTTGACAAACTGTTTCTATATCCAAATTACAAACAAGAGGTGCAGACAAATGACTGAAAATCTACATGGATTCTTATACACATATTCTTTTTTTTAGAGTTTTCAGAGTGCTTCCCACTACGTTGGAGGCTTGCAACTTGCAAAATGCTAGTCTGGATTTCTGCAGTTTTAAATTAGGACTGGTGTATTTGGGTTTTCCAGTGCATCTTGCCTAACTAGCTGGTGGCACTGCTAAATTTTCCAGTTTGCAAGTTACTAACTAGCAAAGATAGGTTTAAGGGATTGTCACTCCAAAACAACAGCCATCTCAGCAGAGTTAACTCAAGGGATTGATATTTATCTATGAGGTCATGTAATGAAATAAATATATTTGTTTTGTTTTCATATTACTATCAAGTATATTTGATAATGTCCAACTTACCATAAGAAATGCACCTGATTTTATAAATGTAAACAGAGTCAGTGAAATTTCTGCTCTGGCATTTTTGCACAGGCTGGAAAAGGAATTATTCATAAGTCAAAAGGCTTGTAGTGGGTCATGCAAGTGCAGGAAGTGACGCTGTTCTGCCACACCAGTGTTTCCATCTCTGCAGCAGCAGCAGCAGGACAAACTTCCTTTGGATGGGAGGGCTGTATTAATCATCTCTCCAATAAGTCAAAGAGGTAAATAAATGTAGGAATTGGGAAGAAGTGAATGTGTATATAACT
Source organism: Tychaedon coryphoeus (assembly GCA_013398595.1). NCBI lineage: Eukaryota > Metazoa > Chordata > Aves > Passeriformes > Muscicapidae > Tychaedon > Tychaedon coryphoeus. Next base: position 16,988 of record WBND01001389.1, read on the forward strand.
CCAAGAGAGCACACAGAGAAATAGTCTATAAACCCAGTATGTTTAAATAGGAACAGATGCTCATTAAGGACATACAGTGGGAATGGAGGACAGCAGGATTCCTAAGGCTGTATCCGGGAGCTGGATATACAGAAAAAGCTGTTAGATTGGGTGTTCGCTCACATAGTTTAAATATAGATTACTGTAAACATTTGCAACTGTTTTCTATTTTACATTTGCTTTAAAGTTTTTTTTTTTTTTTTAATTCTACTGTAACTGAGTTAAAGAAAATTTTGAGGTGCGTCAAAATGCTCACTCATTTGGGGAAGAAGAAAGGCTTGAACACAAAATCAGGACTGCTGGAGACACTTTTTAGGATAATCTGCCTTTGCAACAAGTTATTTTCAAGCTTGGCACATAGACATAACTTGTCCCAATCTGAAAATTAACATCTCAGAAGCCAGGAAAGTGTCTTTCTCACTCAGAGATAGGTGAAATTTGGGAAAGTTCTTTTAATGTGAAAGTAGTAGAAAGTTCACATGAATGTCCCAAACTGAAAAGGTCCTTACAGGTGTTCATACTTGAAAATAAAAATAAAGCCCTTTACTAAGTGTATTTTCAAAACTTACCACAGAGGGACCACACTTTACCTCAGGTCTCTGTGTGCTGCTGGTCTGCTGTACAAAACCATTTTGACTGAACCATGTGAGAGTAGAAGTGGGCAATTTGGGCAGAGCTAGGCAGGTGAATACAAGGATGCATGGAGATACCCATATTCCCCTTAGCTAGTTTGTTCTTCAGTGTGTGGTTTAGGTTCCAGCACCAGGCATCAAATAAAGCATATTAAAACTTCTAACCAGATTTTGCCACTGCTGTTGTTCCTGCTGCTGCCATTCATACTGTAGGAGGATAATTAATCTCATTGACTGAATGAAAGTACTTTTTAGGAGGATGCAAATTCAATACACCTTACTCAGCACTTGGTCTGTCATAAAGGTAAGCAATCTCTGACTGTGTGTGGAGATTTTACTTCCCATGGGCAGTAAAGAAGTGAATTTTTAACTAGTGTCATGCTTCTTTCTGTACCTGATGATTAATGTGCTAGTAAAAACTTCATGCACACTTAATCATTCATAACCAAATATAACAGATTCTGTGCTGCTAAAAGCTTCAGCATTTATAATTAAATGACAACAGTGGAAAGAAACCAGCAAAATCTGGAACTAGACAGTTGGAAAGCTTAATAATAATAATAATAATGTTTAAATCTTCCTCCATATTGCACAGTGGTATTTAAGGGCATTTCTTGGTAAGTATCATAAGGGAGGGACAGCTCTTTCACAGTATTTTCTTGGGTACACTCTGTTTCCTTGACTAGGAATTAAAAAGACTGGGTCAGTGGAAGAGCTGCCGAAGGATCTTTGCAGAAATTTATATTTCAAAGTTTGTTTGAAGCCATGGGCATGAATTTTTAGCATGTAAGTTTGAAGAAAATGCTAGGAAGAAAGCTTGTTGGCTGTGAAAGTTGTAAAGAGGGAGGGGCAGTCTTGACATTCTGCTTTCTCAACTAGGAACTCTCTTTTACTAAATTAGGGTGTTTGCTCATCAGAAATGAATTATTGCCAACATTATAAGACAGCCCTATCAGTTCTTCCTTCACCTGCCTCACCTTAGAAGAGAAGGAAATTTAACTTTAATCTCCCAGCATATGAGAGGGTGATTCAGACTCTGAAGGACTGGATAGAAGCATGTACATGTTCTCAGGTCACAGTCTGAGTGGATGCTCAGATTAGAAAAAAACAGTTCATGAATTTTGGCTAAATTTGGATTGACCTGCCCTTTCTCATAAATTCAAAAATGTAGACTCATTATTTTTAAAAATGTTCCTTCCTATAACTTTTATTTAGCGTAGCTCCTCGAAAGTTGTTTATCTTAAATAAAAACTGAGTATTACCTAAAACACATATATGCATTTAAGCCTATTGATATAAACGGCTTTCTGAGGATGTTCAGCATTATACTTTTAGTATTTTCATGTAATCCAATAAAAGAAAGAAATAAACCCACTTCTAAATTCATGCCTTTAAACAGACTTTTTACTGTTTCACTCAATCGGGAAGATGTCAAGCAGTAGTAGAAGGGAATAAATTACAAGATGTTTCCACCCTGTGGGTTTTTTTCCTTTTTTTTTTCTTGTGCTCCCTCAAATCAGGTGTAATAGATGGATCAGTGGTCTAATTTATTAATTCCCTGAAGCTTGAAAGAGATATCTTAGGGCAAAAGAATGTGGAAGCTATCCAAAGCAATGCAGTATTCAATTATTTATTTGCCTCTGTCCTTAAAAACTGCTCCAGTTCCAGATCTTCCCATTTCTCTTATATAATTAATGAGGATATAAAATACAGCTCAGAGAAACTTGGCTGGATTTGAAAGCCCAAGTACTTTTTGTTCAACATAGAAAGAACATAGGCATATGCACACCAGCTTCTGCTTGTTTGGTCAGTAAATACCTGATGTATGGCATGTGTTTCACAGTGTCCTGAAAGGGAAGACACCTGTTTCACCAAACACATTAGTTGTAAGTGCAATTTGCAGGAACATATCTGCAGAGATGTATAAATTATATGTATAAATTTGCAACTGGGTGTATTTATAACATATTTTTAGGCCTAAAGTGTTATTTTAAATTAGTCACACTGAGATAGACCTCAGAAGGTGACATATTCCTATCAGTTTAGTCACCATAGGCAATGTTTTGCAAAAGGAACAGAAATCTTTACTCTAAAATCTAGAATGGATGATGGTATGTTCTTGGAAAGTAGAAGTTTTAGGCATATTCTTCTGGCTGAAGAGAGTGTTGAACCCACATCTTCCATTTAAGGGGTAGACTTTAGGGTGAGAACCACCGCTGCACTCCTCAGGTGCTTCTTTGCTTTTCTTTCTTGAAAAAAAATCAAGAAATCAACTGGTTGCCTCAAATAAGATGTGTAAAATCATTGTGTGTCATTAAAGAAATTCCAAGTTGTTCATCCCTCCACTTCATGAATCCCTGAATAGATCCCAGATCCCATCTCTCTTCTGCTTTGGGGTATTTTTTAGCTTATCATAATCAACAATCAATAAACACTTTATTCTTTTCTTCACCAATGGGAAAGCCCAGATGGGAATAGGTAACTACAAACTCACACAACCCATGCTCTGAACCAACTTGGCATCGGACTTGTGAAATTAAAACTCTCAAAATTCAGTGACTAGACTTCTGAAAGCATGTATATGGCAAAGATTATTTTAAATATCAGGCTTTGTACAGTGAGGATACAAATATCAGCTGAGGATATCACTGTTTGATACCTGTAGAACTTTGGCTCCTAAAGACACAGGGAACTTTGAAAGGCATTGACTTGTGCATCCATTCATGGCAGTAAATTGTAGATATTTTTATATTATAATAAAAATAAGCATGGTGTCAAGTAAGATTTTAGAAACATAGCAAATGCTTATGGGCTTTGGCTTTTGTTTGTTTGCTTGATTTTGTTTGGTATTTTGGTTTGTTTTTTGTTTTTTTGGGTTTTTTTTTTTAAGATGATGTTGGAGACAGATAAATGTGATAAAGAATATTTAGAACATTGTTATGAGATTAGTCATGGGTATCACATACATTATTACACATACTGAGAAAAAGTGTGTGTGTGTTTATGAAATTAATTAACTGATTTATAGACTAAGAGTTCTCCAAGAAATATAAAAAACTAAGTTAATTGAACACAGAATGCACTTTATATTTGGATTCCCTGTGTAGTTTTAAGATAAGTAAAATGCTATAAATATGGCATTTCACTACTGATGAAGTCTTCAGTTTCTAGGAATCACCCATCTCCAGTAACTGAAGACCGACCAGTCCGGCTGGGGACACTTGTATACACTGTTTGCCACTACAAATATTTTAAAATGCAGTGCATGCTTTTTTCTTCTATCTAGAAACCTGTGATTAATAAAATGTGCCCATGGATAAATGCATCCTGTTTCAGAGCATCGCTCTCCCAGGCTTGCTAGACGGATCTGCATAACTCACAAGATTCTCTGTAAGGAGACAAATATTCTATTGAGGTCACAAGGACTACAGTCTCCTTAAAATTCAGGTCCTGTTTTACACTCTGATTTACTAATCTGAGCCTTTCAACAGGAGAAAATGGATGCAAAAATCATACTATTAAGTATGGCAAATATAGTTATTTATAGGATTCAGCCCTTGAAAGTTTCCTATACAGAGGTTACAAAATTACTTATTTCTCTGTGTCTGGGGCTGATTTAGTACTCAAAACACCAAGGTAAATACAGTTTGCCCTTGAAAAGCACTATGGTTTAGGAATGTAAGGCAGTATCTTTATTTTGAAAACTGTGTGAGCTCTGCGGGTAACAGGTTTCTCAATTTGCACACATTAAGTAGACCTTTCATGTTGTTTTTAATGTTTAGTTTACAGTAACCCAGGTCATGATGTGTGGCTCTGGAAGCAGAGTGAATGAAAGTACAACTTTTCCTTCCCTTTTGTGAGAAACGAAAGAGTGGGGAGGAGGGAAGCATCTTAGCAGCTGTCATTGCCAAAGATTATTTAAAAGCTGTAAAAGTCTTCATTTGCCTTCAGGAGTTGTGACATATGGTCAGAAATGGTTTGAAGATTTATTGTCATCTTTGTTGGATGAGATTCAAAGTGTTCTTTAACAAGGATCTTGTCCCTCATCATCCTTGGAAAAATCCTTCAGAAATTGTAAAGCATACAGAAACCAGACAGACCATCAGAGTTTTTAATGATTTTTTCCTTTTTTTTCAAGAAAGGCATTAAGCAGGGTTTCCAGATGAAGGAAAGGAATTATTCATGGTAAAAGTGAACCTTATTTTTCACTTGCAATCCATTTTTTTTTTTAATGTGATACAATTTCATTGCATGCATTAATGACAGATTGTTCCTTACAAAGTCAACTAAAATTTCAGGTGCAAACTGTGCACGTTACATGTCACAAAGCCATCCATTTGTGATTTGAAGGCATAAAGCTTCTCCATGCAATTACAGCTATCCATTTTGTCTGGGCCTCCATCCCCCAATAGTTAGCAGAAGTGGATTTCACATTTTGAAGGCATGATGAGACCTTTCTGCCCATAAAAGCCCATCAAAACTTGTGAGACCAAGAAAGCAACAGGAAGGTGCCAAATGACAGGCTGCTTGATCAAGCAGAGTAAAGGCTAATAGCAAAGGGAAGACAATTGCCTGAGCACAGAAATACTTAGAACCAAAAATAGCCCAAATTGCAGGTCTGCAAATGGTAATGGACAAATCATCTATAACTTAATTTTCCAGGCTGAAGGTACATGGAACAGTACTGTGGCTGCTCTCACTCCCACTGCCTGCTCCACCTGTGGGGATTTAGAATAAAGCCTGACACAATGAATATTGAAAGGCACATTGATCTCAAGGTGTATGTGGTACCAGTGAGATATGGCAAAGGGCACCTTTCTCATCCCTCTCAAATTTTGCATAAGTCAGACTGATTTAAGCTTTAGCTGAATAAAATCCTCCAATCTTAGCAGGCTTGACAAGAATTTATTGTGTTCCTGCAAGAGAATAACATGGAAACATAATACTCCAATCATATTTTTAAAGGTAACTTCACAGTATAAAGTTATGGTACTTGCATGGTAGAATTATAGTTACTTTCAGATTCAATGTCCTTGGCTGTTTTCTGAATAACAGTAATATATCACTGTGACTGTTTGCATATGTAAGATTTCTCACTGTCTCCTAAATCCAGAGTGCTGCCACGTTACTGCACGTGGGAGGAGGTGAAAGGCACCATGCAAGCCTTTCATACCTTCATGATAACTGTGTGAGGAGCATGAGGAAAGTGATCCGGTAGTAGTGACAGGCAGAGAAGCCAAGTAAATTCATTTTCATCAGGGCTCCTTGGAGCACTTGGAAAAATGAAGATTGGTAAGGGGAAGACAGCTTGATCTGACTCTTGGACAGGGAGTTTTATCACTCCTTTGATTGTGTTGCTGTTATCACTGAAGTATTCTTGTCCTTTTGGTAGGAGGGAAGGTATCTGACTAACTTCTTGTCATGCTGTTTGCTGTGTTTCCAGGTAGATTGAAATCTGAGTCAGAATTACATGAAAATAAAATCACTCATTCCAACATCCATTTACCATCCAAGACAAAAGAAAAAAAAAAGTTTGAACAAAAACATTTCATCTAATCTTTTAGGTTCTGGCTACACAAGTGATGACAACTCAGGTCTGGAAGGGGGGCCATTGCATATTCAGTTCTCTACCTCAAGGTGTTGCTTCATGTAACATGCCCATGGGTGCAGGGGCTAACTCAATTTTTTTCCGTTCATGCCACTGCAGAAAGGAAAATGGTCCATAATTGTCCTGCTTTGGGGTTCTTCTGTGTTTCTACCTATTTTATTCTTTCTTCAAGTGCCCCAAACTTTCCACAGAACTTCATTCTTCCTGGCAGGAGCTACATTTTCCTGGCAGCAAGGCCTTCCTAACCCTTAGACTGTATTTTTTTAGTCTTGATTTGCATAAATTTGCAGAAACCCACCAATATAGGGCTTCCCATCTGCTTGCACTATTATCAATGCATGGTAGGAATAACACAAATGTTCTAAACAGAGCTGCCAGACCTTCCTGAGATGCTCTTCTCTCTCATACAGGGGCTGCTGCAGGGCAGCAAGTTGAAACCAGACTTCCAGGCATGAATGCCACTCACCACTATGAAAAACTCCCTTATCCAAGGGTTCAGACTGACAAATGTGTTACTAGAGGTGCACAAATGCAGTGGGAATGTCACCACTGAGGAGAAGTCAAGCAGTATAGGTCCTCAAAGGGTGTGGGGGTACTCCTGAGTGCTGGCAGGGAATTCCCGGCAGTCAGAGGGACATGGCTATGCCAAATCCCTGGTTGGCAAGGCCACCACTGCAGCCTTGGAGAGGGCTGCCCATCTCCATGTCAGAACTGTGGGGTGGAAATCAGGAAGGAGTACATAGTAACAGAGATTTGCTGCAGAGTGGGAGGGGAACCAGCCTTGATAAGGAGCAAAATAAACCCTCTCCACACCTACATCTTGAATAAGTAGGATGAGCTATCCAAGGTGGCAGTGAAGCAGCCTGTGCTGCTGCTTTTCTTTGACATCAGAAAGATGAATCAATGCAGGCCCATGTATGGTGCCTCAGAAATTGCTCCAACAGGATATGCCTCACGGTTTCTGAGAGGCAGAACTAAGCCATAACAGTTTTCTGAATCACTTGGGATTTGTTCCTTATTAATGCTAATTTAAATTTTCTCGAGAACATTGGTAGCAAGTCTGTCACAGGCAGAAAGTCATCCTTTTTATTTTTAAGGATGGAGAGATTATACTTGGAAGGAAATCTTAGTCCTTAGCATTTGATTTTTACATGAATCACTCAGGTACCACTCCATGATTTAAATTAACCTTGTTGCTACAGTTACATAGATATTTATGCTCTCTGATGGCTTTTAATTCCTAGCCTATCTTCAAACACCTGTTTTTGAACACAGAGCCAAGGCATATATATGACATATACCGGCTCAAATCTGTTACTGGGAATTTCTAATAACCTGTCCCATGGATACTTATTGTCTCATTAAATAACTTATGAAAAGGAGTTTGAATTATCCACATTAAATGATAGCTAGGAGACCTGCATAATGAATTTATAAGTTTATCCTAATCAAATGCTGTTTTCCACATATAATTTCTTGACTGAGCCTTGGGCTAAGGACAGCTCAGTAGGGGTCTAATTATAGTGATGCTTCTAGTATGAGAAATACTTGCTTTCCCTTATGGGAAAGTTTCTGTAGACTACTAGGTCAAGATAATGAAGCGCTGTTTGTAAGTCTGGAAAACTGCAAGTAATAGCTGCGTTTCTTAGAAGCAGATGTATATGGTTTTGAGGAAGTTTGTGAAATACTGTGAAATACTTGTCATTGCTTCCAGAAAATAATTCCAGTGAGTAGGATGAATAGACTACTGTACTGTATTTAATATACTGCATTAGGAATGTCAGCATGCATGAGAATAACAGATCATGTGGGTGAAGGAACTTATTGCTTCTAAAAGAAAATCAATATATAGCCATTAAAATAAAGCCTCTTTTCAGCATAATGGAGGATAACATTTTCAAAGAGCCTATAATATGCCTACAAAGAGCATTCACTCCAAGAATAGGTGCTATAACTGATCTTGCCATTCATGCACCATAAAACCATTTTGTCTCTTACATTTTGGGTTTACACAGTGAGTTGCAGGTCAGCAAATACAAACAAAAATGGAAAATTCTTTGTAGTTGTACAGAAATAGTAGTTCTATTCTACTGTTGTGAGTACATTTTAAGAAATTAGCAGAATAATAGTAATACTTTGAATCGGCAGCATTAGGCATTTTGAAGAAAGCTAAATTATGTGGGTTACAGAACATTAGGGCAATCAGGCTTTTAACTTAGGCCTTAACTGCTGCACAGCTATTAGCATGTTGCATACCAAGGTCAGGGAAGATTTTCTCTTCTTTCTCTGGTGTAAAGATACGTGGTCTCAGAAGAGGAAAGGGCAAGGAGATCTGTGTTTGAACCCTTAGGCATTGATTTGAGGCAGGGTTCTGCAATTATTTTGCATAGTTTTTGTTGCCACTGCATCTATTCTGTTTTAGTTTTAGTTTAGGGAATAGCTTAATATGGTGCTATCAGTAGATCATTTATTTCCCATTAAACACTGCCATAATTTGCAGAAGAGAGTTTAAAGTTGATGAAAAAAATACTGGTATGTGGTTTTTCTAGCATCAGCTATAGTTGATTATAGATTTCTTAAGAAAATTAGGAAGTCAGTCAGAAATTATGAGGAAACAACATGATCTCCCAATAAGTAAAAAAAAGTGTCAGGGAATTTCTCTCTTACTATTAATTTGGCTCTGATAGAATCTCCCGTATTTTTTTCTCCCATCTCTTGTCATTGAGAACTATTTCGTAGAGTAGATTTTAGATAAGTTGTCTGACTAAATCCTTCAAATTGTTAGAGAATATTGGAGTATTGTTGACTTTTGTCTAATAAAATGTTGCAAAATTGGACCTTTGAGATGTATGGGTTTCAGTTTCTTTTTGTAAAGAGAAAAAAGCTTGGAATGTAGGGCTGCTTTCAGATCTCAATACATAACCTGAAGTGAATATGAGGAGAAGAAATGTAAAAATAGGAAACCCCATAAATATAGTCCAAAAAACTTGATTATACTCCCAGAATTCCAGTTTTATCTTAGGAATTCTATGAATTGCCATTTTTGCTTCTGTTTTATAATCAATGGAAAATATGCTTGTAAGAGACAGACAAAAACCTCAGGAGAATGAAAGTGGAAACAGAAACTGAAGTTACTTATGTTAGACACAAGGATAAAAAAAAGAGATGTGAACTTTGTTTTGGCATTTTTAATAGTCTTTCTAGGACTTCATTGCACACTCTGAGGGTTTCTTTGCTGCAAAGTTTAGACCACATGCAATTTTGAAGAATTGATACAACTCACTCTTCACTGGATTTGAATCCAATAATTCAGTAAGAGCAGTGGTGACTTGACATTTGACAGTTTAGTTTAAAGAAATGTGAAGGCAATAAGTGTATGTTTTTCTCCTTGGTGCCCAGGCATAACTGTGATGAGCTTTGGAGATACCGAGTTTTGCAGCAAACCCATTTTCTTTCAACAGTATGAAAAACAAACTGATGTGTAGGTCTCTACAGTACAGGCAAGGTATGAGTAACCCTGTCAGATTTACTCTTTCAGCATTCAGCAGACTACTTAAGGAAAGATATTAATTCATTTTTAATGTTAGGAAAATACTGTCATTAAAAAGTAGATAACATAAAATGCCAGAAACGCTTTTAACATTACACAAAGTGCACTACTTGCCTAAATAGCTCGCTACTTTTGGAGATCTAGATATGCTGAGGTATTAAATATTAAAATAGAGGTTGCTTTTTAAAATGCAGTGTTTCTTATCAGAAAAACAGATTGAACAAGCACTGCTGTTGTATAATGCATGATGTTGCTAATAAGAGAGTCTTGAAAAATAATTCTTCATGCTGTAAGAGTGACTAGTGTGAATAGTCTTGAATAAGAAAGATTCTTCCTCTGTTCATGTTCTCTTAACATATATATATATTTATATATATATATTTATATATATATATTTATATATGTATAAAACAATGCTTTCAAGCTGCACGCAATTATAGATTTACAACACAGTCTGAGTCACATGAGGTCCATTCTGGGCTTTTATCCTATTTTTGTTTATTTACTGGTTATCAGCTCTGTTATCTGGCTATACATAACCTTGATTGGAAAGTCATTCTCTGTGAGTCATTATCAGCACTCCAGTGGTGGTTTGTATGAATGTGTTGGAAGGGTTCTGCAGCGTCTTTACTCTGTCTGGTGTTATTTAATATTCATGGTATTGATTTGGATGAGACAATAGGAGCAATACTTATTCATTTTTCCAATGATACTAACCTGAACACAGTTGAACCTTCAGCATCAAAGGAAAAAATTCTGAAATGGTTGTGGAAATGATTGGGAAGAAAATAGGGGGAATATAAATGAAAAAGGGTAATCTAGATGTAAGAGCTGTGTAAGTACAGACCAGGGAAATGTCAATTATGCAACATTTTAAAGAATTTTTTTTTAAATAAAAAATTAGGAAAAGTAAAAAATGGCATGATATTGCCAAAAAACTCCCAAAGTATATAGTGAGATGGATGGACAGAAACACTTTAGGAAAGATACATGCATATAAATATATATACACACATATATGTATATATCCTTTGTGCTGTGAGGCAGGGGCATTTTGTCCAGATTGAACACAACCAAGAAAGAGCAATTGCAGATAGTCCATGCAGAGCAATAAGAATTATGACACCTTTGAGAAAAGGTGAGGGAAACTTAAGTTTCTCAGTTAGGAGAAAGTTTTGGGATATAAAAAGAAGTATTTAATAAATTGAAATAATTTCTCAAAGTTTATGAAAGGAAAATTTTAAATAGGCATTTATAATCACAAATTTTCTAATACTAGGGCAATTGAAGCATTGGAGTAAGAATTCATGAGCAGATTAGACAAAAATCTTTCAATGAAGGCACAGAAAATGAGAAATGGGAGATGGATGAGAGTGGTGTATTTGATTCTGAGAAATAATTCATTGTCACAAAGAGCACTTCTTGTCCACCCCAGATACCATTCTTCTTGCAAAAGACAGTCTAACTTCAGGATGGACTTGGAATTGATTAGAGTACCCAAAACTTTGACCTCATGAATCAGTGATATTTAAACTTTATTATGATTGTTTCATGGTAGAAGTATGTGTTAGTAAGAACTAAGTACTGTATCTATGTGGGCTTTTAGGGTGTGACTTTGAATTTGTATTCAAATGGAGAGACAAACACACTTTTTATCTATTCACATATTCATTTAAGCAAATTCCCAAGGCATTGGAAAACTTTCAGACAAAATATTAAGCCTTGCGAAGCAGATGGGAATACTGTGTTTCTTACTGTGAAAGTTTGTGTAAAAGATTTTTGTTTGTTTGTTTGTTTGTTTGTGTGATTTGGTTTGTCTTGGTGACAGCAGAGTGAAACGTCTTGAGAACAAGTACAGTAGCATTTTCACTCCACATTAACCTATAAAGCATCACTATTATAGAAAACTGAGGAGCTTCATATAGGCCATATGATAACATGGAACTAAATAACTTGGGAGGAGGGGAAATCAGACTGAAATGATCTGGATTTTTTTTTTTTTGCCCTGACTTTGAGCAAAATTTTTTGCCTAGGCTAATTCTTTAGAAAGTAGTGCAATGAGTGCATCTCACTGCACGTTCAACAACACGACCACCCTTGTTCCACTGGGTACTTAAGGGAACTATTATTATTTAATAACAAAAACAATGAAGGAAGAAAAGGAATTAAAGGTTGTGAGGTTCGTACTCACAGTACACATGTAGTCTGGTTAAACATGAGGTCTTGCAGTGAAAGATTAGTACTATTCAGCCAGAACCTGGTTTTTGCTTATTTCCTTTAAAATATTAATATTCCCTTGCAGTGTTATGCACATCAACAATAATAAAAAGGAATTGAATGAGAAATTTTTTGTAATACTGACTCCAGTAGTCTGCATCTATTTCTTGTGTAATCTAAGTCCTGTTATTTTTCATCTCTGCTAGTATTATATAACCCTTTTCAATATGTACTTCAATTGGCATGCAAACTTAATGCTTTAACTGTTAACATTGGACATTTTGTGATAGCTCAAAGAAGACAGACCTATTGTCCCCAGACCATTTTATGCATATAGGCTTATGTTTACATTTTGCATGCATTTTTGTTCTGAGTCAGACATATTTATGTGGTAGTTTTTTAACGTGTTTGTTTTACAGTCTGTAATTCATGGTAAATGTAAACTTCCCAGTGAGCCATTATTTGCAAGCAATGTAAGGGAAAATTTGCCTGCACATGAAAGGGATTAAATCCCTTGAGGCAATTTTGGGGTAACAATTTTCCCTCAGTAGAATATTCAGGTAGATAGCTTTTCTGAATTATTTCAGTACATGCTTGCAACCTAATAAGTTTTGCTTGCCTGGGAACATATTGTGAGTCACTGTCAGGATTTTCAGATAGGCAACACGTAGGACACTCTAGGAATCAAAAATATTCTGGATTCTGGTGCATTCTTGACCAGTTCCTTAGCTGTAAAGCATTAGAATTAACTATTCAAGAGAATATTAAAGCCTATAAGATTGTATTAACCTTCTGTGAAAAGAATTCTAATTGGATCTCAACTATAATAAGATTAATTAAATAAGTATCTTGGCTTTTATATAGCACATAGCATTTAGAGGGGAGAGAAGGAATTCCAGAACAAATTGAAACCACTCAGGCTATTTTAATTTGTTTCTTTCCAAAAATTAGTAATATTGACACATGGGATGGGGAGGAATGGAAAGCCTGAGATCTTTACTAACACTTGATTGAATATTTACTACTGCTAGTATGTCAGTACAGGGAGATCTAATATCCTACCTAGTCCAATTTTCTGCTGCACCTTAAGTCTCCTCACGATTTTTCATGACGAAGACAAGGGCTGACCTGCAAGTTCAATTTCAGCTTTCAACTAACCTTTCTGAATTGAATGAAAGAACAATGACTGAGAAAAACTGAACTTGGCCACACTGAGATACTGAGGAGTTGTGTGTTCACTAAGTAGGTCCATTGACACTGCATTCAGTAGGACTATATCAAAGGGGTAATGAAGCAATAAGGTTTTCCAATCATACTCAGGCTGAAGTCTTCCAAAATTGACAGATTTCTTTGAGGAAAATATGTATATTTTTAAACATTTTGACATTGCTTTTAAATTTTGGATGATACTGGTACAAGGTTTTTGTACAACAGGCTCACTGTTTCAGCCATTTATAATTTAAAATGTTCTCAAACTTTTTAATATATAATAAAATTTCTCTCAAGATTAATGTTTACTATCTGTGATAGCCACATACTATATATAGACTGTTTCAGCTGGGTGATTTTACATTCACATCAAGTGCCAGTTGTTTAAATAGTCTTGTATCTTGCAGTCACCATTAATAACTTTGCACCATAATTTAAGCAACTATAATTTTACTGTCCAAGCCTAAACTCCCAGCTTCCCTTAACAGTCAAGGAAGAGGCATTTCTGGAGAGTAATTAGTTTCATCCTGAAATAGGTATCTATGGGGGTTGAACACATTTCCTTCAGGCGAAGTCTAGTTTTCATCATTGTGTGTGTGGACATAAACACTCAAATGTGGACTTTTAACTTTTAGATATCTGAATTTAGAGGAGATAAAATTAGCCCTTTAGACAATCTGTACTGCACATAAAAAACATTTATTTATTTATTTATTGATTTAACAGAAAAGCCTTATCTGGGATTTCAACTGTTTTTATTGGTGAACTCCATTACTCATTGGTTGAATTTCTGATGAGATCATACCTTGTACTGAGAACAGCCTGCAGTATTCAACAGCTGAGAAACATTCTGATTTTCTGCTCTGAAGTATTGGAAGTGACTTATTCCCAAGATGATATTGTATGCCTGTGTTGCTGAAAATTATACAGACATTTTTCATGGCCAATTTCCAAGGATGAGAAAGTAATATTTTTGTTTTGTATCAACAGAGGAAGTAGGATTTGATTTTCTGCTCTTTCAATTGGTAGTCATTTACATGTGTGCCAAGAACAACTTTAGCAAGTCAAAATAGTTGGCTTTATGCTGCTCAGATCTGTCAAATCTCACATGCTGAGCAAGAGAGTCCTGTCCTTCTGTTTTGATTACTTTCTTGTGTTTCTTTACCACTACACTTCTTTGCCACTACACTACTTTTTCCATGTGGTTCCATGGTCTCTCTCCTACTCCATGAGTCCCTGCACAAATACTGCACTTCCTGGTCAGGGATCTGCTGACCAGCTACCTATACAATATGAGTCAATAAAGAAATAAATTATTATAAAGTACCATACTGCTGTCAGGGCATTTCTTGTAGCCTGGTTTTTCTTCAAGGGACCAACAAAAATGCATTTTCCCTTTTTAGAGCCCTTTGTATAGTTGTGTAGATGTTGTGATAACATATAGAACATGAATAATTTGCTATAATATTACAGGAGAAAGCTAAGAAAAGTGTACATTTGTCTTTACTGCAGAGATGAAAATGGCAACTAAAGGTATAACAAAGACTCTAGTGACTGAGATCCAAACAATTTTCTGAGATTTTATGGCAATACAGATATAAAACAAATATGAAACAAAAGTCTTTGATTCTCTGTGAAACAGCACATTCAGGATGTTTTCCCATATCTAGGTAGCAGTATGAGGCTAAAAGAGAAAATGAGATGTATGAAAATAGAGCAAGAAGAAATTGGTAAAGGAAAGAGAAACTGAGAGAAGCCCCTCAACGCAAAGCAAAACTACTGAGCAGTCACCCGAGATCCAAAAGCAAAACTGCTCAAAAGACAAATCAGGGAAGCCACTGCCTATCCCCTTCAAGGGGTGAAATCTCCCCACAAGAAACGTTTCTTCTGTGCATGAAAAACAAATGAATGGGATATTCAAATAATGGAAGAATCTGCATATTCATCACTTATATGGAAATGAAATTTGCTATGCAGTCATGATAAGACCTGCATTTCAGTAGCATTGATAAGCGAATGTCAAAATATACATTTTTAGGAGACAATCTGGTTACTTTGGCAACTCAAGCGGTATTAGTCACTTCTGATAAAGCATCCTTCTTTCATTACCACCTGTGGCCTTTGTCACTCTGTTTCCTAGTAACATCAAGTTGTTTTGATAAAAAGTAATTAACATATTCAGTTGTAACAAGACTATACATAAATTTGATAGTTCTTTATTTTTTCTTTTCAAGGCAGCATAATGTAATTGAGAAGTGAGCTCTGTTTTCTTTTTTCCTAACCAAGCTGAGCGAATTACACAAAGTTACCGAAGCATCTATATATTGAAGCCCATTAAAATAATATAATTAGTTTTAAAAATGCTAGTTAGGATTGCTGCTTTAGATCAGGGGATATTTGATTAACAAGGAGAAAAAATAGCCTTGAGTTGTAATGAAATAAGAATTTATTATATTGCATCTTTGAGAAAATCGCAGCAATTCACAGATGCAGAAAATATTTTAAAGTCCCTTCAAAATGAAATTTTGAATTATTTATGTTGTAAATGCCTTGATTTTTTAACCACTTTTTAAAGTCCTAATAATCCTAGGTTACAAAAAATGCTAACTTTTAAAAACCTTTATACAAGAAATATTATTTGATTTTATTCAGATGATTTGTCCTGTTGACACACAGAAAAAAAAATACACATTACTGTGCATATATGCATGTACTAGGGACTGTTTCAAGATGTAAAGTTCTTTTCTTGCTGGCAAAAAAGTCAAGCCAGAGAAACTATACCTCTGGTGGCAGCAGCAATTCCCTGTATTAAATTACTGACGGCTTCAATTTATTACAGAATTGCAGAATGGCTGAAGTTGGACAGAGTCTCTAAAGACCATCTAGTCCTATGCCTCTGCTTGAAAACAGTCAAGAAGAGCATGTTGCCAAGGGTGGAGTCCTGCTGGGCTTTGGACAATGTCAAGGTTGAAGTCTCCGCAATCTCTCTGGGCAACTTCTTCCAATCACCTTTTAGTAGAATTTTTTTCTACTATTTAAATAAAATGTATCAGTTTGTGTTCTACAATTGGACACCACTGAAAAGTATTTGGCTCAGTCTTCTTTACTCCCATCAAATCCACACTGAATTCACCCTGAATCTTCCTTCTCCCGTTAAACAGTCGTGGCTCTCTCAGCCTCTCCTCATATAACAGATGCTCCAATTGCTTAATCTTCTTTGTGAGCATTTGCTGGACTCCCCCTTGTGTTTCCAAGTTCCTCTTGTGCTGGATAATCAGAACTCAATACAGCACTCCAGGTGTAGAGTCACCACGGCTGAGCAGAGGGCAAGGTCATTCTCGCTCAGCTTGCTGGCGACACTCGTGATAATGCCCATGGAAGCTGTTGGGGTTTTCTTGCTGCAATGGCACGCTGCTGGTTCTTATTTGACTTCTTGTCTGCCAGGTGCTTGCCTGAAAAATTTCTGGCCAGTCAGCCCCAGTCCATACTGGGGTTATTCTTTCCCATAGACAGGACTTTATTTCCCTTTGATGAACTTCATGAGGCTCCTGTTAGTCCATTTCTTCATCCTGTTGAAGTCCCTGTGGATGGCAGCACAACCATCTGGTGTACCAGGTATTCCTCTTTGCTTCGTATAATCTGCAAATTCCTAAGGGTCATCATCCAGGTCATGTCTTTGCTGAAGTCAAGATAAAGTACATCACTGTTCTTCCTTCATCCAGAATTCAAGTCCTTTCACTCCAGGAAGTTACTGATTTGATCAAGCATGCTTTCTCCTCCATAAATCTATGCTGACTACACACAGTCACCTTCTTGCTCTTCCTATGTTCAGAAATGGCTTTCAAGATTATTTGCCCAGGTAGTGAGGTGAGACTGGCAGTTCCTGGGTACTCCCTCTTCCTTCTTAAAGATAGAAATGACATTTGCTTTCTTCCACACCTCAATGCCCCACCCCTGTGTTGCCCTAACCTTAAAAAGATACTTGAGAGGGGTTTTGAATGGTGGCAGCCATCTCCCTCTGCACTCATGGCTGCATCCCATCCAGATAGAGATTGCTTCTGTCCATTCAGTTTAAGTGTTCCCTGGCTTGATACTCCTGCCCCAACCCTTAATCTTCCTTGTTCCAATAGGTCTCAGGGCAGGGATTAATGAAGTCTGGTCTTCCCAAGATCACTTTGTCAAGATTAGGAAGGTGCTGAACACCTCAGCCTTTGCCAGGTCCTTTGTCACAAGGTACCCCTTCCTATTTGGCAATGAGCTCACACTTTTTTGTTTGCTATAGTAGGATCTCTAGAAGTCCTTGTGGCCTTTCCTGCACATTTTCAGTTTCAGCTTCAGATGGGGTCTTGACTTTGCCAGAAAAACATGCCATTACTTGAAAACAGCTAAAATCTTTAGAAGAAAAAATTATGCAAAATATGTGAGTGTATACGTGGGTGTATATTTATGTGCATCAGTGTATGCATATGCATATGAGCCTGTATATATTTCTGTTGGTGAATTCTAGTGACTATTTCAATATTTAAATAAATTTTGTCCAATTCCATATATATCACAGATTTCAGGAGCCTAAAAGAAACCCCAAAAAATAGTGCAGATAAAAAAAGTGAGTTTTGGCTGGCCACCAGATTTCTGGTGTATCAAGAAGTAACTACTCCATGTTCTTGAAATGTGACCTTCCTGCTCTAGAAAAATTGGAGTCAGGGAGGGATTTATCCATAGAATTCATTTGAAATTTGGATAGGCATAATGCAATTTGTTATGTGAAAATAGCAACTCAACAACTAATTAGTCAACACCATATACGTTAGGCACTATATTAATGGAATACACAAAATAGAGACTTTGTTTCCCTATATGAGTGTGATTTTGTACTCTAGAGTGTATTAGAGCGTTGCTACTATATATCTCCCTGATTATAATGCAATAGCAAAAGTAAATAGTGCAGACAGTTGAGACAAATTATTTTTCTTTTGCATTTTCAGATATATTAAATTTTTCTAGTTTGCCATGGTTTTGTTTTGAGAAAAGTGAGAAAATCTGAATATGTTTATTCATAAAATAAAACACTCTATTAAAACATTATCAAAATATTTACCATTTTATGATGTCACATAATTTTTTTGAAAGCTGTCATACACATTTGTTTTTCCTTTTAGTTTGTTTTTTTTTTGTTTTGGTTTGGTTTGGTTTGGTTTGGTTTGGTTTGGTTTTTTTTAAGGTTTATTAGTTGCTAGAAAGTCCTGCACATTGTGATCATGGCATCTTCTGATCAACATCTTTTATGAAGACTCTGTGATTTTATTTAATTGTCCAGAAAACTTTCAGTACATTCCTACTGAGAATCAGCACTTGCTGGATATTGATATTGATTGTGCTGGCATTTTTTGGTCTGCTATTGAGCTCTCAAAGACTGCAAAATATTAAAAAACAAAGAAACCTGTGGATAGTCTACATAAAATTTAATCTTCTGTTAAGCTCTCTGTTCAATGGCATGGGGTAGAATAAGAGTTCTTTTTGATATTGCCATTGAATACTCTTCATTTTAATTACAATTTATTGCTACACTTCCATGATGAAATAGTTTCCAGAAGTCTGATTATGAATTTCAGTGTCTTTGGGCTACTTTTTCTGATTACCCTGGGAAACAAAAATCTCTGTATTCTTTGGAAGAATGAAAGGAAACATGTTATTTTATGTTATAGGAGCAAGGTAATTGCTTGCTATTATCACTTTTATTTCATATTGTTAATAATTGGGAACATAATGATATTTGTAGTAATTATCAGTTTCTTAAAAAAAAAAAAAAAGACAAAGCCAGAAACAATTTTTCTAACAAGATATTTCTCATTTTGAACTATTGCTGCAACTGAACTGCAAAGAAGTGTAATGCAATTTGTGAATAGTGTACAAAAGTTATACATTATTTCCAGAAAAAGAAACACTACAATTTTAATTTTTTCACAATCTGTTTCCTTCACTCATAAAATATAATGTAAATTTCTAGTCAAAATTTGAAAATAGATTCAAAATCTATTTCAAAATAGAAATTTTAAAATATAAAATCAGTCATAAATCTTTCAGAGCACAACAAAAGGTGTATTATGAACTTTCTATAGCTCAGATTAATTGTTGTAGCTCAGACTGAGAAAGGCATGAAACCTTCATGACCAGAGAAAAGGAAAAAATTAATCAAATAAATTGTTCTTCAAAATTCATTGCTAATCTATAGTGACATCATGGAGAATAGTTCTCTTTATTCTTCAGGCAAAATTCAGTGCATTAATACTTGCATTTGATATTCTGAATTGATTGAGTTATCATTAGGAAGGTCAATGGGAAAAACAACTTAAGATCTCGATCCTGGTAGCTTGTACTTAAGCATAGGCTCTTGAACCATTTAAAATGGGTTCTTCCCGATTTAAGTCACTACAAGAAAGGTTGGTTAAAATTCAGAGTAATGCTGTAGAAGTGATAAACATGGGAACAACTTCTATATAACAATTGAATCCAAAATTATGATGTTGTTTTACACAGTAAAAATCGCTGGTTCAAATACAACTGAGATCAGCAGAGGTCCTTATTGTCTGTGGAAATATTGACTTTGGGCCTGAAGCAGTTAGGAATGATTCAAGTGTACACTAGCATATATTCCAAAATACATATTTTTCTCATCTTGTCTAGAAGTAAGCACTATGCTTCAATTTATCTAATCTCTAATCCATTTAAATTACTCATTTTGTCTAAGTTGTCAGCTGTGTTTTTGTAGGTAGGAGAGACAGTCAGGAACTTCTAAAAGCAAGTAAATTGTCTCTATTAACTACAGAGAAACAAAAGTGAGGCACATATATATATGTATATATATAAATGTGGTAGAAGAGAACCAAGAGATGCTCTCCTGGGTTTGTATGGCCAGTTTTTGATGGTGGGGGCTACAGGAAACTTCCCCCATGACTGGCAGAGTCAATGCCAGTCGGACATATAATATGGTTATTATATAAGATATGATTATGGCTCAAGACTTAAAATTTGAAGCAAAAACCAAACTTGTCAACCTCAATCCTTGTAAATCTCAGTACTGAAAAGATGCTTCACAAGGAATTCCATCCCTTTAGACTGAGAGAAGATTGAAAAATACTTTTCTAACAAACACAGTTTTGTGGCAATGAATTCAGGTACAGTTTTAATTCAGAAAATAAGTTACTTGGGTAAGGTACCAACGGCAAACGTCCCTTTCCAAAGAGTAAGAAGATGGGGGAAGAATTGAATATTTATGTATTTGAGGGGGAATGTTATTAATATTCCATAATTTAATATATCTAAGTTAGTAATGTTTAGCCATTTGAAAATGATAATTTCTACATGTGTTCCTACAGAAGGCTGATTAACTTACCTCATGTGTTTGTAAGTGTTATTTCATTGAATGGAATCCATTCAAATGTCACTCTGTGTTGAAGCAGAGATTTGATTTAAAAGCTACATATGCTAACAATGTTCAGGTTTCAGCAGTAAAAATACATTATCAAAAAGAAAATTTGTGCTGTGAAATGTTTTTCTTTCTAGGTAACAAGATTACTTTTTGGTTTGGTTTGAATTTTGTTTAAATAAGTGAAAGTATCTCATGGACACTATTTACACAAGGAAGAGCTGAAGACAGGGAAGACATCAATATAACAAGAAAACAGCAGAATATAGTTAATGCAGCAACATCACCTTGAGATTGGGAGGCTGTATTCAATAGGGTGTTAGGAAGTCTGAACAGTGACTGTAAGCAGTTTTTTAGAAAGAATAAGGAGTCTGGTAGGTAAACAGATACTGAGCTTTATTCTCTGGTGTCTCTGGGAGTTGATGTAGTGGAACAGAGTACTCTGCTAGGATCAAGGGGAGATGACATGGCCGTCATCAGCAAGATGAGATGCAGCTGACTCAAGAAATTTCCTTTGTAGATAAATCGATCTTTCAGGCTAAGAAAATAATTTTGCAAACACTCTGTCACTGCAAGAACACAATGCTCCTGCCTCATGTATGGGTGTGGTCAAATTCTTTGATGAGCAGTAAGCTCATTTGTCTCTACTGACTGATAAACAGGGAGTACCAGCTTTAGGAGCCCAAGTGATGAAAAAGAGCAAAGAATGATTTTGGGTGCCCCATCCCTGCAGTGCTGGAGGCCAGATCTGATGAGGCTTAGAGCAATCTGGTCTAGTGGAAGGTGTCCCTGCCTATGGCTAGGAAGTTGGAACTAGGTAATCTTTAAGATCTCTCCCAACCTAAATCACTCAAAGATTCTATAAAGGAAACAAGAAATAAAAGATGAATAAGTTTTTGTTTAGAATTAGGTA
>WBND01001389.1:39542-68014 GCA_013398595.1 Tychaedon coryphoeus
AAAAAATACAACAAAGAAAACCAAACAAAAAACCCCCAAAAAACAAAACCAACCAACTAAACAAACAAAAAAAATGAACACAAAACCCCCAGAAAAACCAGAGAAACAAACAAACAAAAAAATCACACCCCAACAACACCAAAAACAAAACAAAAGAAAACAAAGCAAACAGACCACCAAAAAAAACACCCCTAAAGACCTTCTAAGTGTGCAAAGGTGCAAAAAAGATTATTAGAAATACAGATTTCCATGCAAGCAGAATTATTGAGTAAGAGTATTCAGCATTAAAAGAGAATGATTGATTCAGGTCAAAGGACATGCTGGAGATCTCTGTAATACATGGCGAAAACAGTCAGGTCATTGTGGGTCAGCATGTTTTATTGTACAAGGAAAAGTTATTGACATTCAATTAAATTGTTGGGCATAAAGTTGAAGAGAAACACAAGTACATGTCTCACAGTTGGAAAAGTGTTGAAGTGAAGTATCACTGTACATTTCCCCACTCTTATACGTCTCTAGGTATCTGCTATTTATTCTAATGGCCCAAGGCTCTCAAGGTTAAGTAGCTCATGGACTGGCTCCTGTCCATTTTTGTACTATTCCTTCCAGAGCAGATTGGCTAAGTCTCTTTTCAGCCCTGTGTGGTGCTCCTGTGCCCTAGCACACAATTCCTGTTTTGTGTCAGTGTGCATGCCTGTGCCTCTTTACTAAGAGTGTCTTGAAGACTGCGTTGTAACCTGTCAGAACAAGCTTTTCAGGTATACTATGGAGAATATGGGTTGCATGGCATCAGGTATGGAAAATAATTATTCCCTCTACTCTGCAAGGAGTAGAAACTATGTCCACTTTTGTGGATACATTGTGTAAAACAGATGTTGTCATGTTGACATGTCATCCACCAGGGCCCTGCCGCCATCTTCAGAGCTGCTGCAGTTGCACATTATTGTTGCACCCCAAGATGCATGAGCTTGCAATTTGTCTTTGCTGGATTTCATGAAGTTTATGATGGCCCTTTCTCCATCTCTCTTCTGAATAGTAGCTCTGGCCTCAAGCAATCAGATGTTCCCCCACCTGCCATTTGTTAAAGTACTGTAGGTTTGTTATGAACAATCATTCACATCTCTCACAGAGATTCATTGATTCATTCAGGTGATTCATTAGCCTTAGAATCACCTCTTGAGAAACAGTGCCTCAAATTGGTTGCCTATTAGACTTTGAACTATTAGCCTTGATTGTAATTTGCACAGCCAGTTTTTCATTCACCCTGCAATTCACACATCCAGCCCATCTTTGCCTAGTTTGGATACAAAAAGACTTTTTAGAAGCTCTACTAAAATAAAAAAAAAATTTCCAGTGCTTCCTTCCCACCAGCTCCATGATTCACCGAGGCTGTTAACTCCTCACAGAAAGCAATCAGGTTGGTCAAGTGCAGTTTGCTCTCTGTAGATCTGCGATGGCTGTTCACAGTCACTTGTTGTCCTTAATGTGCTTGGAAATGGATCCATGGGGACTTGTTCCATAAACTTCACAAGGCTTTCATATTTTCAGATTAAATGTAAACCAAAGTAAAAATTCTCTTCTAAAAATTCTTCTTTCATGCAGGTAGCACTGCTTCAGACTTATTCTAGTTTGTATTCATATTTTTCTTTTTGTAAACGAATTATGCATAGAGTACTCTTGATAAGGTTAAATATTCTTTTTCACAAAGTTGCAGAGATACTTTCTTCAATTCTGCAAAAACATAGTGGGATACATTATATATGCATGTTGGAGCCTTAATTATGCTGGCCTTTTTCAGTTATCCTTTTTTCCATGAGTAAAACTATTTCTGTCTATTTTTTGCTATTCCTCTCAGTAACATTATTTCCTAATTGTGTTGCCTTTTTTCCTAATTCTATTATTCCTCAAAATTTACGTCTCACTCCATGGTATTCGTATCTTCCTGTCTTGTTTCTTGAAAACATTCTTTAGTGTATTTCTGCTCCTTTCTTTTTTGCCAAAATCACTATTTAAAATATTCTTAAGGAACTTATGAGTAACTTCCTTCCAGCAAAATATCTTGCTTTCCTCCCTTGAACTAGTTTTGTATCCATTTAAATTATTGTAGTAATAAATGTTAAACATTTTTATAAAAACTAACAATTTTTAAAGTGTTATCATATCTAATGCTTTGGAAAGTCTGAGAAAATACATCTATATTTTCCAAAATATGTTAATATTTTCTAAATAATTTATTTTCTAGATATAAAGCCAGTCTGGCATCTGTTCTTAGCCCATACATATCATAACCTTTTTTCTTGCAAGCATTTTTTCAAAATATTATTTCTTTCAAAAATTGCTCTGAAGCATATTTTTTAACATTCATCCTCAAGACATATACATACTTACAAGGTTTTTTTTTTCTCTTTCCAGTAGGTTTTAAGGTGTCTAGTCATATGAGACTCCGTGCAAGATGTATGGCTTGCTAGGCAAGTGGGACCATCACAAAAAGCCAAGATAGACAATTACAAAGTTTCTTCCTGAAAAAAACTGGGATTAGATAGGAGAAATCAGTGGGGCAGCTTGTCCCAGTGAGCATCAGCAAGAGGAGGAAAATATGCTCACAGCCAAGAGACAAGTCAGATCTGTTGCACAACTTGGCTTGTTTTCACTTACCTTGAAAGACTGAGAACTACTCTAACTTCTTTGAACCTGCATGATGGATGCACCTATTTGTCAGACCCCAGAGGAGATTTAGGGGATGGCGAGTGTGTGTGTCAAGCTCTTCTTACAGATGCCTGCAAATGTAGCACAGTAGTGTGCTGTGATTGTAGCTACACGGATGGTGGGTACAAACTGTGACTCTATTTAAGGTAGGACTGTATCACTGCTCTCAAAGGGCAGATAGGATCACAGGGGTGAAAAGAGGTGCTGTGTTGCAGATTTCAGGTCTGTAGGAATGCCTAGGATATCTCACTGAAGATCAGCACCTTAAACTTAACAGGACCTTGATCCACACTTACCAAACTACTACTTTATTTGGCATCCCATGTGTCCTGGTTTGAAGGAAGAGAACAAAACCCAACCCCCAACACCATGGCTATAGTAGCAAAAAAACAATGGTGCAGCATACCAGCAGTAGCATTTTGTCCTTAATCAATTCAGGTTGAGTTTCACCATTTAATTCAGAAGATAAGACACATCATGATTTTGAAGAACTTGCCAGGCATTCAAATATTAACACTTTTATTTTCTGGAATTATTAATCAGGAATAACATGTAGATGTTAATAAACAGAAAATACATTAGAGAATTGCCTTGACTATACTTCCCAGATGTCATTTTCACATATAAAGAAATCCTGAAAAAAAAAATCAAAACATTTCCTTGTGACTTAAACAATGTTATCTTGCTAGCCTTTCTGACAAAATACTAGCTTATCACAATTACATTCAAACAGTGTTCAGATCAGTGAAGTGCAAGTAAAAGTAACAGGGTTATTGGGTTCTTTTATAATTGTGTGAAAGGAGCTATCACGTCACTTTATGAACTGCAAGTTCTTAGGTCAGGGAGCATTCGGAGACAAGCCATAAAATAAAGAGCAATATAGTGAAGATTTCAGCAAAATAGTAGAATCAGCACTTCTTACTCTATTTAACTGGAAAAGGATGAGGCCTGCCTTGGGAACTAATGCTTCTTAAGAGTATTTGGGCAGTGAGCCAAGAGGAAAATGCATTTCAGAAAGAAAAAGACAGACCAGTACTCGGAAGGATAGGTAATCATGGCAAGCCACCCTAAAGCACCTAAATCCAGGATTTTAAATTGAGCATGAATGAGAATTTCAAGTCCTTGTGGCTGAAACTAGAAATCAGTAGTGTATTTATCAGATTACTAGTGAAACAGACGCTTGAATTTTAGAGATTCACTTACACTACAATGCAAAATTGAGTTTATGTAAGTAACCTAACTGGTTAAATAGATGTGTTTTTATGAAAATACTGGCTTTAATATTTAGTTAGATCTGCATGGGCTTTGTGAGATGTAATAGGAAGATATATTGCTTCAAAGATGTGTCCATCCCTGTACAATGCATGCAGAGTTCAGAAAATCTAATTTGTCAGTGTGATCCTGCTCCATTTCATTGTGTAGTTTCTTTTTTTGGAATTTATTATAAAGAGCAATCCATTAAAATAGCCTAAGTGTAAATGCAGATTAATACCCCTTCACCATTTTTGTCCTCAAGTTGTTTTCAACTTTAATCCAAGATTATAAGTGCTTTCATAATAAGCAGCAAACATAAGTCTTCAGGCACTTTAGGGATTTTTTTTCTCAAAAGTAACCTAATTTCCAAGTTCAAACACATATGAAGAGCTGTTGGAACAGAAATCTGTGTTCATGCTGATGAAAATCTTACTGTAGAAGCAGTAAGTGCTCTTAGATACATAAATAGCAAAGGTAACACCTGAAAACTGCTGGTATTAGAAAGAGGGATAATTGAGGAATAAGGTAATATTAGAATATCTATCTCCTTTTAAGAAATACTTGCCATTGCTTTTGGCTACCCAATAGTGTTAGATGTTCATTGAGTTTGAAATCAAGACTAATTTTGGTTTTTACATGTAAGTCTTTGAAAATAGATTATGTTTTGTTTGTCTTTATTCATATGCCTATAAGCAGCATATGCAAGAGGAAATCCAAGGATTTGCACTCTAAATCCATCCTTGGATGCCTTGGATGTTGAAAAGCATTTTAACTTTCATACCTTTTAGTCAACTAAGAGGTCCCCCTAATCAGTTGCTCATTTCTTTTTAGAAAGAGAGTCTAATGTGATTATAGAAGTATGGGTTTTTTTCTGTTTTTATACAGAATATTGAAAACTATGCTTTTTTAAGATAAGACTTTTTAGGCATTCAGTTTGTATTTATTTATCTTAAAACCACATTATTTTCTTCTACAGAAAAGTTATAATAGTCCTTCTGCTACCATCAGTCCTGTTTCCAGAGAGAGATGCAGAAAAATCTTGAATGCTAGGTATTCTACAAAGCACGATGTTTCCTCCTTAATACCTCAAACTACACTGTATCTTGTGCACACTTTCCCTGTGAGAACATTATATGGATTATACAGATTATGATGTAATTTCTCATTTGGAACAGAAGAAAAGAAAAAGCAGCAGCCAACATTGAAAATTTCACAGCATCTATAATTTTTCTTCTGCATGAAGGTGCAGTTTTCCTTGTCACTGAAAGTGATCATATAACCATATCTGTCACAAAAAATAGAAATAAATAGGCATATCAGACATCAGTTGGTCTTCACAGTTGAAAGACTCACAATACTCTAAATTACTAGTGATGTTTTTAAATGTTATTATCGAGTTCTGATTTTAGAACTTGCCCTCTGTTTATTTAAATTCACATCCAAAAATAAAAAATAATGCAAGCAGTTTATGAAATAACTTCTTTTGGGTTCATTTTATTCTCTTATGATAGTAATTTTCATACTAAACTATACAATCTATTTTAATTTTTTGGCAACTTAGTATCCATCTTAAACAAATCTAAACATGGTCCTTTGATTTCACTCTTTTGTCTGAATCTGCACAAGCACAGGCAGAAGCTAACACACAGCCGTATCACATACATGTAGTAGATAGTGGGGAAACCATTAAATTTATTATGGTTTTCTTTTATGAATGGCACAGGCATTGCACTCTCTGTGTTTTCTACAAGTAACCAAACAAAAAGGCTGAGCAAGCACCTAGAAATTTTCAAGTCAGGTACTGACTCTAATGTTAAAGTACATAATTATCCTGGGATTTTTGTCCCTCTGTCCTCACTAAAAGAATACTCTATATTTTCTAGAGAAATATCCTGAAGGATTGACATGATTTTTAAGCATGTTATCCTCCTATTCACTTTTATTTGCCTCATGGCTTATAAAGACTAGCAAGACTTGAACTATTCTTCATTTTGGGAAAAGTATCAAAAGCCACTAATCCAGATCTTAGTAGTGGTCTTAAGGGATAAATGTACTTATCTCTCTTGATTTGTATCGTAAGTATTCTATAACCTTTCTGCTGAGATCAGCTGCTTTGCAGGTTCATCTCTCAGTGTCTTCTTAAGTAAACTATTAATGAAGCAATTGATTATGAGAGATATATAAACAGTTAATTTTTGAACTTTTTTTGCTACCACTTCAGATGAGATGTATGTATTATGCTCCTAGAACAACTGTGAGAACAACAGGGTTTAACAACCCTTTTGACCCATTTTATTCAAAAGCAATATCAAAATGAGTTATGTGGCTTTATTGTTAATGTTTATTTTGCTTGGCAATTATTTTAAAGGATATTCAGTAGGCACAGAAATAGCATGCAAAAATAGTCACATGTAAACAGTAGAAATTAGTTTCACAGCAGTCTTTTGTATGCACCTGTAGGAGAAATAAAACAATACTTTCAGCATGAGAGAAAATTACAAGCATTGCCCATAAACGCTTCTTTAAACAAAAGCTTACATTTCCTAAAATTGTCTAAATATTTTGAAATCAGTAGCCTTTTCTCCATAGGATTTCTTGGATTATAAACTCTGGTGCAGCACAAATGCTTGAACGCTGTCATTATCAGTCTTCCGTAAGATATTTTTTATATTTTACATGTCTTATATACGTCAAGCTATTCCACAGAAGATAGTTTTAGGAGAGACTGATAGAGAACCAGCCTTTGGCATGAAATATCCTGCCTGGAATTCAACTCACAAAACTTTAGGCAATAAACAGCCATTAAAGCTTTCAGCAGTAATTGTGTTAATAGAAAGAGTTAGCTGATGGCAAAGAAATAAAAATAGCATGAGTTAAAGGACATCAAGAACAGGTTGTTGTTGTAGGTGTTGACATTGACAATTAACAATGTTTGTGCAGCTGAATATAGGCAAGATGTATCCAGAATGGATAATATGAGTACCAGAAGAATTTGGATCAGGTTCCCTCAGGCAAAGGTAGAGAACTGGACTTCTCTTTCATCTGGAGTAACTATCCAGTTAAATACTGACAAAGAAGCATCTCTTGAAGCACATGTTCACTTTAGTCATTTAAGGAATAAAAGGGAAGGAATAGTGAGTTTGTGAGCCCAGCAGTGATTATCCCTGTGCAGAAACCTGCCTGCTTGTTTTGCTTGGAACCTGCAGTCTGAGTGTGCTCAGACTTGGGAGGCTGTGCAGCTGGAATCACACCTGTGGTACTTCAGAGCCCTGGGGAACTCATGTACTGCTGGTGCTAGGAAACGCTGCTCTCTGGGTTTGGAGGAGCTGAGTTTTCAATTTAGGCATTTCAGAAAATGGCACCCAAACACTTATGTCCCATTTGGGATTTCTGTGTTAATGAACTAAATCTGTTCTAGCTCGTTCTTAAATCAAGTGGGCATAAAAAGTCTTTCTATGGCATATTATTTATTATTTATTATTTATTATTTATTATTTATTATTTATTATTTATTTGGGTGAGATTCTTACCATATCTTACTGCATTACCAAAGGATGATCATAAGAAACTATGTTCTTTAGTCCCTATAAAAAAAAAAGCAACAACGCTTTTATTTTGGTTTGTAATTTTTGTGGTTTTGTTTGTTTGGGCTTTTTTGGGGGGTTTGTTTAGGGTTTTTTGGTGATTTTTGTTTGTTTGTTTTCATGTATTTTTTTTGTTGTTGTTGTTGTTTTAGAGTTTTTTGTTTTTTTGGGGGGAGTGTTAGTTTTGTTGGGGATTTTGTTTTATTTGTTGTTGTTGATTTTGGTTTATTGGGTTTTATTTTGTTTTTGGTTGGTTTTTTTGTTATTGTTGTTGTTTTTTTGGTTAAGAAAGTATATCCAGAGACTATGAGTGTATTTGGATATGTCTTAAATAAATATGCAACAGGACAGCTCTTTGCTTTGGGCACTATAATGAACAATTGTGGTTTAGTCATTGAAATTGTGTTAAATACACTTCCTATACTGTAGATCTCTGTGTACTTTATGCAATTACCTTTATGCTCTGAGCTCAGGAAACCTAATGGGCTAGTTTTGGATGGTGCACTTGGATTAGTCACTCAAAACCAGGAATATATCAGCTCAATGCTTCCCATTGCATCGCTTACTCTTCAGTCCTCAGTGATGGTTTTGGAGAAGGATACTGGGAGGCTGGGAACCATCACTTAGCACAGGTCCCCTCTCTTGGCATTTGCAGAATATTGCAACAGCCTCATTAATGATCCATACTTTTTCTTCCCTCAAATAATTTCATACTGAGTATTCAAAAGGGTAGCAATTCTCCAGCTAATCCTGATCCCTGACATTAATTTTGGTCTCTGCTGCCAAGCCAAGGACTATTTTCTTTGGCTACATTTTCTTTAGTCCTAGACCTTAGCAACCAATAACAATAAAAAAATAAGTATGGGAAGGTGAGTGATAAAGAATAAAATAGCATACAGAAAACTAATATCTAGTGGAGCAGTTCAGATGTCAATATTTGATGCCATTATCTTCTCTCTCAGATCATTAAACAGCTGATGATACTGAAATGGAGCAAAGAACTGCTTTGACAGTATTTTCTGTGTAACTATTATGTTTCCCTTCGTAGACCATTTGCAGAAGCATTGGGTGGAGTTCTTTCTTGCCCCAAGGAAAACTTCCTTTACAGTTTAATAAATAGCTATTAAATGACCAATGATTTTAAAACTTTCTTTATATTTATAGGCTGAGTCACTGCTCAAAACTTTACAAATGTACAGACATTTGTATGAAAGACAATGTTTTTTCCATCTTCTAGAGGAGACAGCATATAAGAAACAACAAATAAATATTGAATAAATCATGTGATTTATAACATTAAACTGGGAAATGTGAAAACACTAAAGTAAAATGGTAACAAAGTAATAAGAAAGGTAGCAATATGCCTATTAACTGCAGTAGTACTGTAACTAATGGAAACTCAGTCTGTAAAACTGTGATCTAATAAATAGAGTAAAAACTTACTTTAATATGGGCTTTCTAAAGAGACCTGAGATATTCAATAAAAAGATATTTAGGAGCCTGTAGGTTCCAGAAGGAAGAAGTGCCTGGAAAGAACAATTATGCCAGGAATTTCAGTAAAATGCCACTACCTTTTGGGGCTGGATTTAAAACAACTGCAGGAGTGCATTTTAGGTAAGCAGCAAAGTTTTAGAATGTAAGTTTGTGCAGTGAAATAATTATAGGATTCCTGACATATAAAGATGGTGGTGTCATCTAAATTTCTCAAACTGTCAGTGGCACTGCAATATTTTTGTCCTTCCCATTCTCATGTGTCCTTCCCATTTTCAGTGAATGAGTACAACTCCATCAAATTCTGCTCATCATATCTTCTCTCTGTCTCATAAGATATTTTGGAAAATGTCAGCTGGTTTGTTTCTAAAAGGTCTTTTAGCCTAATGCAGGTTGCAGCTGATGCACTAAACAGTCTTCTAAGGATTTATGAACGTATCAAAATGATGATATAAGCAAGAAATTAAATAATAATAAACTGACTTACTAGATAAAACTTGGAATGGACAAAATTCCTCCCCAAATTCAAAATAAGGAACTAAGATGATAAAAGTGCAGTTCCTTGCTTTAGAGCTGTTGAGCTGAAGAGATAAATACCGAAAGAGTTCCCCCACTTCAGAAACTCCTGCCTCCTAGAAGGAGCTTCAAAGGTTCATGTTCCCCATTTTGACCAAACAGAGTCCTATACTTGTAAAACTGCATATCTAACCTTTTTAGATTTCACAGTTTCCACAGACCAACTATTCCTGTATTCAAATACGTTTACTCTTAGAAAATGTTCATATTTCTTAACTAAATTTTTCTTGCTGGAGTGTAGTACCATTTTTCTTTTCTTAGATACCGAGAACATGGAAAGTATCTTGCTTAATAATATTGGAGATCATTCTTTTATTTCAGCTTCAGTCATCTTTCTTCTATGAACAATAAATCTGGTTGTTTCTGTAGGTTATGATTATTAGACATCTGGGTGCTGCCCTGTGGGATCTAAGTGGCCAATTTTTTTTTTAAATGCAAGGCCCAAAACTAGACTCAGTAGAGAGAACAAGCTTTGACAATCCAAAAGAATTATTTCATGTGGCTTGCAAAAATATTTCACTTTATATGTCTCAGTATGATAGCCTTTTACCAGTCAGCTGGCATTGACAGCTTACTGTCACCTGAGAATTCATTATATGTCTTAGATTTTTCCTTTTACAGCTGACACCCTGCCACTTATTTCCCATCTAGTATTTTTGCAACTGTTTATTCTGCCTCACTGAAGAACATTGCATAGGGGTTTGGGGTTTTTTTCATAATGAATCCTATCCTGTTTTATTTAGACTACTTTGTCAATTCCTTGTTTTGTTTTGTTTTGTTTTCTAAACCATTTTTTTTCATTTTGATGCCTGTGAATTCAATAGATATATTCTCTGCTCTATGTTGTCAATGAAGACTATTGATGCAATGCTGTATCTGTATCTGTTGATTGTCATATACATTCCAGTCCTTCAGTGAGCTATTGATAACTACTCCCTGACTGCAATTCTGAAACTGATATTGCACAGCTCTTAGAATAGATTTGTCTGCAACATTCTTTGCCTATCAAAATGTCTCTTGAAGCAATGCCAAAAGTAATTTTAGGTTAGTGTATGTTCTGCTATTTTGTTTTTTATAAGGCCTTATTCTTAGCAGGAAAATTGAATTGGATTTGTTCTTGATAAATACATTTTGGCTGCTGTTCATCTTTGTGGTATTTTTCTAGTTTTTAAAATTCTTGATTTCTTCCAGTGTTGTTTTAGGTACTGAACATAAGTTGATTAGTTAGTTTATAAATCCTTGTCTCTTCCTTTTTCCACTTTCTGGAGATAAAGGTTGTGCTTGACCTTTTTAAATGTTCTGAAATGTCTTCATCCTCTCAAAATTCTGAAAGATAATTACAAATGCTTCTGACTTTGTTGTAGTCGGTGTTTCGTGTACTCTGAGGCAAGTTTCCTGAGATTCAGTTGATTTGGCAACACCTAATTAAACCAGATATTCCCTCCTCAGTTCTTCTTCTGTTCTCACCTGATTACTTGTCCCTCTGTTAAAAGCGTTAGCTGCCTGATCCGTCCCTGGTAAATGCAGTAACCCCTTCTGATTTCTCCAGAGCTGATGAGATAGGCTGGCACTTAGGAAATCAATGCAGACTGATCTTCTGTGTTCTTGTATCTCCTTAATCCAAATCTGAACTCCTGCTTACAGATGCTTTTCATGCTCAGATAGGACTAATCTCTCTCCAGAGAGCTATCAATTTTTTTCTAAAAGCAGGAAGAAACTTCCTCAAGGTCCCTGACAAAATGTTGTTTGTTTCCTTTTGTTGATGCTGTTGTTGTTATTGAGAAGTCCTGAAATGAAGCATGTCTCCTAATTTCTAAATTTTCATTAAAGGTAGGAGCAAGACTATGATTCAAGCACATCCCTATAGGGACTCAATTCACCTGCTTAACATAAATGCTCAGATTTTTCTGATACAAGCTACAAAATCCAGAACACCCCTTTAAGACCGGACTTTGGCCTTTGAGTGTCTGTTCAGTTCAGGTATCTGGTACAGCTGAAATGTTCTACTACATCCTGCTTGACTTCTGCTGCAAATTCAGAAGCTCACACGTCTCCCTTATGTCTTCTCTCTTATTTGATATCTTGTGCAGATATCCCAGGCACTGCAAGATATCTCAGATGCAGCCTGGCACCTATGTTTAGGCTGCTGATTTCCCCCCATACACATACACACACACCCCCACACCCATGTCGCCTGTAAATTCAGTGTTTGATGTATAACTTAAATATCAGTCTAGGTTTCATAATATAGAATTATTACTGGTTGGAGATAATCCTACTTCTCATGAAAAGTGTTTGCATGCCTTTTCTTCAGAAACCGTTTTATGACTGTGTTTATTTTATTATTTTCCTGTATTCTTTAGTACTAGGGAAATTAAAATAAAACCACCCCTCCTCCAAGGTGTTTCTAAAACTTAATCTTCTTGCTGCTCTTTTGTATACTGAAGTCATAATCCTCCATTTGTGACACCTAAACTGGTTGCTGTGGAAATAATTACACTGTTACAAACCTGATTAAGAATTCGGGTGCAGAAGCAGCTGGAGAAACAAACAAATTCTTGGAAATAAATATTCTACCTTAGCATTAATATCTTTGGTAAGGAATACAGTATTAAAACACAATTGTTTCTAAAAATGATGTATTTTTCCAAATTTCTCCAAGATGTGGGACTCCTTTCTTCAGCTGTCATCATACTCTTTTTTTCCCCCATAATTTTATATAAGTACCTTTAATGAGATAAAAAGAAACAAAACAGAGAATATCTGTAATACAATGAGCAAAAATGTTTCTAATATATATTCTGGAGTGGTAGGAAAAAATCTCTGAGCTATGGTTGCTGCTGGCATGAATTATTTCTCTCCTCTTGTTGCAGATTAAAACATCCAAAAGTATTTTTCTCTTAATCCCTTTTTTCAGGTTAATGACTTTTTCTTTTTCTCTTTGGAGGAAGCATATGGTTTTCTTCATGTGTGATAAGCCTAAAATTAATATGAAATAAAAAAAAAAGAAACAAAGTTAAACTAGAACACTTTAACAGAAAACTGCAATAGAGAAAAAAGTTTCTTAATTAGCATCCCAAAAGCACTTCTTACTTTAGGTTAAAATGAGTAATGTTGTTCATTTATCATCATATGTAAATAATATTGGCAGGCCTATCTCTTGTATGCTGAGAGCACCACTGAACATTCAGTCACAGAGGTTTACACTAAAACACTTTGACAGCTTGCAGACATTTTAACCCACAGACAAGTATCTCTGTGTGACCACTAATGATTCTGATGCATGCTAAAGCAGCAATTGAGCCGAAACAGTAAGAGAAGTAGATAAAGCCACTAAATTAGAACTAGCAATCAGGTTCTTGAAAGCATGGCTTGCAGTTTCTCTGTTATAGGTGCACACGCGAAATGTGAAGCCTGAGATCCAGACTCCCAAGTGCATACGATTTATTTGGACTTAAAAAGTAAATCATGTTGATGTTCTGTGCATTACCTTGGCTAGGAGGGTAAGCCAAGAGGGGATGAAGTCTGAGGTTTTGTTTGATCAGGTGAGCTTAGCAAACAAATATTAGAGAATTAAAGCTTTCAATAGCAGTCTTTAACACTTAAGCGAACTGGCTGATCAAGAGCAATTAACGTATCTTGTGTGATGGAATGGTGGAATCCAGCTTTAAATACACTGCATCCTCCAACTGTAAAGGAATATTACATTCACTGCTTGAGAAAGAACAGTATTCAGCACTCCACTGAATGATAAAGGAACCTCCTCCCAAAGCGGAGGAATTTACATTGCAATCAGGTTAACCTGCTCCTGTTTCTTTGTTCCTTTTGGTTGTCAGTGTCTTTGCTCCTCTGTACCTCTGTTAGTCTCCCTCTTCTAGGTCGGTACAGCTCCAGCTCCAGCTGTAGGAAATGTTTTGCAGACATGCACAAAGAATGAGGGATCCAAGAATACAAAGGCAAACCAAAATGTGGAGGCTGGAAAGAGACAGAATCTAAAAAATGTGGGAGAAAGGGGCTGTTATGAATCATCTGTGTTTCATCTGGTCAAATTTATATTCTGGACCAGGCATTAAAGACGAACTTCTGAAAATCATAGCAGTTTAAGCTGTGCTAGACTTCCTTCCCTGTTGCTGGCCATAGCACAAGGCTGTATTTCTAGTCTTAGAGTTTGTGTAGCAGCACCTAATCACTATAAGTCTGCATCTTTCAGACTGAAATGGCTTAAAAAATGTCTCCAATTTTCTGTGTAAATTACAGGACTGTAAGATTTATTTAAGAGGAACAAACTTTAGCATTCCTACCAATGCATATAGGCAATGTAAAATTTCTAATATTCATGGAGCAATATTGACCAATCTCCTTTCCTCAAATTTCAACAGATTTATTTCATGAAATCTGTGTGTAATTGACCAAGGAAGGTAAAATGTGGAACAAATTTCAGCTTATTTTCTGCATTGGCAGTCAAGTAATTTTGCCACGCCTTTATTAGGAACATGTTTGGCTGTGGAACACTTGCAGAGAAGTAATAATCTGAGCTCCTTTTGATTTGAAAAGTGTAAGATTCTGAATATATAGTAGATTTTGATTTCTCAATTCCTGATGCAACAACATGAAAAGATTAGGCCAAACCTTAATATATATTAAATTGAATTAAATTGAATTTGTGTGGATAAAATATATTCTTTCTTCAGTTGTATACCAAATTTTGATTCAAGTTTAGGAAATATTTGGTTGTTGCAACCAGCTTGTTCACACATGCCTTAATTGCTCCCTTGGGATCTTGTCTGTAATTTGTAATTGCTGGCCCTGTTGTCAGTGGTGCCTTTTAAATTTGTGACTTCTAGCATTGCCAAAAGAACATTCATCATTACCTTTCCTATCACTGCTTTCATTTTGAACCTTCTGTTGTTTTTTCTTTTTTCTTTCATTTAATTTTATCAAAGTCAAAATGAAACAAAACAGCTCATTTTTGGTTAGCAAGAAGTGCATTCCAGTAACAGTGGATCTGTAGAGTGCAATAGCTGCTGCTGTGGACCTGATGTCTACATTATATCCATTTTCAGGGTGTTTATTTCACTTGGGCTGTAATGGTTCTGCAGACTGTATTTGTCTTAGATACTTAAGGTAAAGTCTTGGAGTTCAACTTTTCACTTGCTGCAGTTTAATCGGAAGGAAATGCAAGTTGTGCCTGCTGTCTCACACATGACATGAACCAAAGCATAACAAGTGCAGAGACTGCAATATTCTCTTCAAAAATATCCTTCCTGGTCCAAACCAAAATGCTGAAGTAGCACACTCAAGGATTAAACAAGGCAAAAATACCTGAGGAAAAATGTTCTCTTTTTCAGAAGAAAAAGGGTCCCATGATTGTTGATAAAAGCATAGCAACTCCAAAATGTCAGCCTGTGTTCAAGGTGCTGTTCAGCTGTGTGTAGCATCATCCAACAGCACTGAAAAACTTGTTTAACTCTGTACTTGGTGGATGGTGTTTTGCTCTGCCTTGAGGATGCTAGGAAATGTTTGCTAGGCACCACTGGAAAGCCATCTTGCAAGTTACGGTCATTAAGCAAATCATGTAGCTAGGGACCTCTGAATCTCCCAAATCTATTGAAACTGAATACAGGGTACTCAGCTTGAAAGAGAAAAGGACTTTGTGATGTGCTTGACAAAAATGGTGCAGTAATGTGACAAGCATGGAATGACATGTCCAGTGGTTTGATTTGCTGATAATCTGCAATCTGGGTGCTTTCTGAGCAGGAAATTGCATCTGTGTCAATATGTTCTGCAGACATCTTATTTGTCCAATAACTCCTGAACTCTTACTGAATTTTTCCACCCAAATAAAATGTACCAAATGAGCCAAATACAGAATATCTGCTTTTTAAAGTCACTGCTTGATTTGATGCTTTCTGGTTTTTTCAACATAGGAAGTAGCACAGTGGAATGAAGGTGAATATGTAGAGTGAAATGATTCGTGCTGATGACCTGATAGCCTGCAATATACATTTGAAGGGATTTTACATCAAGTTACAAGTAGTCTAGTTACATGCACACCTGTTAGTGGCAGGCTTATTTTAGGTGAGTATATGGAGTGCATCTTTCAGTTTATTTTCCTTTTAAAGGAATCTATTTAATGTGCATTGAAGTTCCTCTGTAGTGTGAACCAAAGAGGATGTTTGGTTCAAGTGCTCTCCAGATCGAAACAAAACACTGATGTGGTTTCACATTGCTAGTAAGAGTTCCCTACTCTTCTTTCCGCTATTTGTCATTTTCAAGATCTGCCTCACAATTTCTTCTTTTCCTGGCTGAAGGGTCCTAGCATATTTCCTGCTTGTATGAAAATACTCCATTCCTTTTAACATTTTTGTCACCTTCTAAGTTTATTGTCTCCTTGGGAACTGAACTGCCAAAGTCAAATCCTTCACCACTACAAGACCTCTCTGACTATGCTGCAGCAGGGCTGGACAAGTGGGTTGCTCTGCCCCACTTATGGGTCCCTGGAGTCAGTCCCTGGAAATGAAGGTTTATCCTGTTCTTGTTCCTTAGCTTGGTACCTGGTCAGTATGGAGTAGAAGCCTTATTCAAATACTGGGACAAAGTGGAGGGGAAGTGGAAGGAGGCAGTCAGGTAACAGGCAATTTGCAGGACTAAAGTAATAACAAAAATGACAAGGGGAAATTCAATTACATTAAAGGTAAGGGAAATGGAAAGGAAAGAGTAGGGAGGTCTAAAGTTACATATTTCCTTTAGAATGTGGAAGAAAAAAAATTATTCTTCTGCAAAATAGCTGTCAAACAGACTTACAAAATAGCATCCTGCTTGCACAATTGGTTCTGTTAGGCTGTGGCTATGTTCACTGCTTACTTGGAGGCAGAGCTGGAATTGTGGGCAGAGCTCACAGGTCATCCCCACATGTTGCATATCAGAGAGCTGAGTCACAGAGCTGTTTGTATTTTCAGACGAAAGCAATAAAATCTTCAAAGCATACTCCCTTCATAAAAGTCTGACTCAGGTGCAAGCCAAATAGAGTCCACATCTTTTTGGAGAATAAGAGTTGTTACCAATGACCAGTCTTTTGGATCAGTCAATTCCCATATCCTTGCTGCAGGCAAGGGAACTAGATTCATCTCATCTGAGGTAAAATTCCTCAGATATATCATTGCAGGTGCCACAGGGCCATCTGTTTTGATCCTCTTCTGTTGCTCCAATTTACTTGTTAATATATAAGTACCCTGCAAAACCAATTGATAATTAGCTTGAATGTCCAGTGCATTTAACATTTACTGCAGAGCTCATTATGGTTTCACAAAGCATATGTGACATTTACTTTTCTTTGTTTGTATACAGCAAAAAAGTGACTTTGAAAAGAGCATTAGACTCCTGCAAACAGGGTCTGGAAAGCCACATGCTCAAATGTTAGGAAATGTCAGCATTATGGCTGCAGAAGTGCCCAGCAGTCACAGCTGCAAGTCAATTAGAGCAATATGACACATGTTAAGGGTTAATGCTCTTAAAACTCAGGTGTTGCATATTTTTAAGAAAAAATGTAGTGTAAAGTCTGGATGGTTTTCCTTTCTCTTTAGCAAAGCGCTAATTGCTGTTAGTTCTCTTTTAGAGCAAGTCTGATGTCAGGGAAGTGAGTATATATTGTGGCATAGGCATAAACTGATAGCTCTGTGAGTTTTGCCTTCTTGGTCAAGGGGTAATCTATACCAAATTGCAATCAGAGCATTTTTTAATTACAGCCAAGCTATTGCAGGAAGTGAGAATAGCCCTAAATAAAAACCAAGTTGTTCTGCTGTCATTGTGCCTGCCCTCCTGATGGAATAGAGCATTAATGCAATGAGGGTGCTGCTGATGGGTCATGGTTTGATGCTCTTTTGCCCCACCAGACACAGACTCCACTAGCACTTCCCACCCTGAGCCTGTAATTTCTTTTTCAACAAAAAACCACCTTTTTTCATGACTTCCAAAGTATGCCCATGGTGTCCATGCTTAAATATGTGATCTTCTCGTGGTAATTTATATTCTAGCTAAGATGAAGGGAAAAGAAGAAAGAAACAGGCAAGGAACTAATGTTCTCAGATTCTTTGTTATGTCCTGATATTTTTTCCAGCAATGATATTATCTGAATTAACAGTATCATCATGTCAATTTTTCTATCTCTGTTTACAGACATATTTTGGAATTCTTAATTTTGCCTAGCAAGGAGATTAAGTGTTGCAAAGTGAGCCAAAAGTGTTGGCTTGCAGTTCTCCCGTTGTCTGTAATTTGCAATTTGCATTAATGTTCCCAAGATGGACTTTTCTGTAGTGGACACAAAAATATACAGACACAAATTAATCTAAGTATTATTTAGGTCTAATGGGGTTTTTGGGGGTAGTAAAATGCAGTGTACATCAGGTTATGAAGGGGCCTTTAATGAGAATTTTTAAACAGGAAACAGAAACATAATGTGCTTTTCCAGACACTTCTAAAAAATATGTTTAAATTAATCTTTTGTTTATGTCGTTTCAGAACAGAATTATAAATCAAATTGTTGTTGACTTCTGTAAGTCAATTAGAAGACATCTAAATATTTTTGTATGGAGATGAAATTTATGTGATCTCATTTTAATTTGCCATAGTAAATTGACTCCTTTTTTTATTTGCTTCTGGTTTGCATAATAGTTACTTCTGCTCAAACTGTTATCATGTTCTAAAGGAGGATTTGCAGATGGTATAAACACATTGATTTCTTTCATGACATATCGATTTACATGCTTTCATAATCTGGCTTAAAGATAACATTTTGGTAGGCACACTCATGCCAAAGTATCAGGGTGCTTTTTTAAGATGTAAAAATCTTAATTGCTCTTTCACTGAATGTTCAGCTATAATAATTAAAAAGAACCCCATATTTTGATTCTGCATGTTTCTTCCCATTTTAATCCACTACGTGAACAAATCCATATTGAAAGGAAATCAACTTTTTGGGAAAATATATGTTATACCCGTTCATCTAACACTATATATCCAAGTGCCAGACAGTATTGTAACAAGATTCTACAAGAAGTTAACTCCAACAATAAATACTTGGTATGTCAAGCATCACGCAAACTTTCTTGAATTCTTTTCTATCTTTTGTTTTAGTCTTGATGTATTTCTTTATTTGTTAAAAAAAAAAAAACCTGATGAAAAAACCGCCTGTAAATTGCCATTTAAATCAGCTTTGTTAAAGCACATGCTTTTTAAATTACACGCCTCTGTTCTTCAAAGTCTCCTGACAGTTTGACTTTCACATAAATCTCAAGCTATGCCACCCCAGCTTCATCAGTGATGTCAGTCCTAAAGCCCAGCTGCTCTTCTGTCACTTTTGTTGTGTCTTTGCATGCCTCTGCAATGCACTGATTATGTTCCCAGTGAAACACATCAAGAACAGCCATCTGCTTATGCAAACACAACAGGAAAACGTCTCTCATCTCCTTGTCGCTTGAAGCAATTCCACTGCCACGTCTCTGCTTCCTGGTTTGTGCAAAAAAGTGAGTTGAAAAGGAACAAAATATCCCCAAGTTATTTCCTCAAAGTGTTTTTCAAGCTTGTCCATTCTTGATTCAAAGTTTTCATACTCTGAGTGTGGCCAGTCAGGGACTGCGCTGCCACTTGAACAGCAATTTATTATTCCCACAAGTGACTCTGTAATAAATGTGTAATTCTAAATCAATCTGTCCATCTTCACAAATCTAGATGCAAAATTTTACCAACACACCCTGATACAGGTGATAATACCATCCCAGCCAGGTCATATTGTGGCCTGTTTGGCTTTTTCCCTTACAATCAATGTAAATAAAATAAGTCATATACCTTAATACTGTGGACAGAATTGCCTGTATTTATGTTAAAAGACTCCATAGCTCTCTGGTCAATTGAGTGAAGAACTGCTATTATTTGAGACTGGAAAACATCCCCAAAACAAAAAATCAGGACATCAAGTTAGGCCCAAATATATTGCTATTCTGGAAGAGTGCAGTACCCCAGATCTCAGAAGGTAGACCTCATTTGTTTTCAGAAAGGTGACTATGGAATTTCTAAACAAAAAGTGTGTGCAGGAAGAAAGTGAGAAAATTTAGATTTGAGGGAGCAGCAGGAGTAGATAGATGTCTTAGAATATCCACAGAGGCACCAGCTATCCTGCTGCCATAGGGACATCCACAGCTGTCACCACTTCGGGATACAGAATAGAGCATCCCTAGGGACAGAACCCTTCCTTAATGGACACATACTCACTGTCCAAAAGTGGCACATAGAGGAGCAACGTTTGCTGTCACAGCACAAAAATGTCCATGCAGGAGAGTTATGTGGAGAACAGAAATCCCTCTCTCAAGGGTGTCTGTGGCCAGCAGCTGCCTTTTTTCCCTAATACTTAGAATGTAAAAAATGTACTTGTAATAGTCAGGCTATCCTCTTAGATGGGCAGCTAAAGTATTTTGAGGGACAGGGTGTGGCGAAAGAGAAGGGGCTCCATGAGGTGATATCCTAATAATATCTGCTATATTCTATATATATATCCTATACCTGCTAATAAGAAGAAAAGTTCCCAATGTGGTGAAGGAATTATATCACTGTTCAAAAAGCACTTGAAATATGAGCTTCATCATGCAGTCAATGCAAATCTTAGAGTAACTACTGAACCTATTATTTTAAAAAGAAATTATGTCATTTCAAAGACAATTTTTTTTATTTTATCTACTTCTCCACATTAATCTTTTTTTCAGTTTCTGTTATTTTGTGTTATCAATTATATTGCATCTAATTATGTTTAAGTGTAAGTACAAGTCATCAGAGGAGTAGACCTTTTAATTACAAAATAATTATGAAGTTATTGTGCTGTAAAATTACATTCATCCTCAT
Organism: Tychaedon coryphoeus; assembly: GCA_013398595.1. NCBI lineage: Eukaryota > Metazoa > Chordata > Aves > Passeriformes > Muscicapidae > Tychaedon > Tychaedon coryphoeus. The sequence continues at coordinate 60,044 of WBND01001389.1, forward strand.
TAAGGATACCACATGGTATATACATAAGCAAAATTTCTTTTGAAGTTCAGTATTTTCATAATTTCAAAATGTCAAGAATAATTAGTCTAAATTATATTTTTCATTGCCTTAAATATACAGAATGCTTACAAAATCTCAACAGGAAACTGTATAGATGAGTTTCATTTTGATTTCCTACCAAGCAGAAAAGCCCCTTGACACAAGTGTCAGAATTTTTCGCCTTTTCAAACACTTGGGTTTATATAATTATTTTCAAAATGTCTTTCAGGAGGGTCAAGTTTGAAACAAAGTTGAAGCATAGCTAGCACTCAAGATCATGAACTAGTGCATATAGCACTTATTTAGAAAAGCAGAGTCACAGAGCTGCAGGACCAAACAGAGTGATGAGTGTTGGTGCTTTCAGCCCTGCTTTGAGACACAGCTGTTTGCAGTGTGCACTGCAATCTCAGAGCAGTTACAACCAGGGATACTCAGCAGCTTCAAAGAGCAGCTCCAAACCAGCCCACCAGCAGATGGGCTTGCTGACTTGATGGCAGAAGAGCCCCAAACCCCTGCAGTCACAATTTGTTTTGTTCCTACCAAGTACAGTATTTCAGACCATGCTCACAGTTGACAAAAAATTTACAGCAAGTGATTAGTGCTGGGTAATGTTTCCTAATCTTAATACTTTGTTGCATAGCCTTATTACGTCTCCATTGTGGTGATTCAAGTGAACTTTTTAGTTAAAGATTTTAATGGAAATTATTTAGATTTAAACCCCCATTTTTAAATACAGATGAGTTTTGAAATATGCAGGGTTGTAGCTTTGTTCTAAATGTGGGAACAGCAGGAATTGAAAGTTTGATGATAATTGCTGTTCTAAAAAATCCATAATCTAAGCAATAACTTGAAGGGTTTCAACTGTAATATGAATGGCAAAAAAAAATAGCTGCAATAGTAATATTTTTAATTGTTACACTAATTTATCTGTGATGAAAATCTCAGTTTTTATTGACAGTGATTTTCAGAATAGTAGCCTTCAGCTATCATTTTGAAAGAGCATTTCAGTACAAACTTCAAGGAGTAGTCCCATTCTTCGACTCTTTCAGAGAGAGTTAACTTCTTTGGCATATTGTGCAAAGAGATAAAGCCCCTCATTAAGGGAAATAAATCAAATTGCCGTATTCCTATTTCTCTGAATACCACTACAAACCTTTCATATAGGTCACAGAGCAGAAACATCATCATTTCCAGATATCAAGAGAAGAGTTACTAACAAATTGTTAGTCACTGGAAATGAAGAAATTATTGTTTTTTTAATGCATTCTTATGTGAATGAGATAGTTAAAAATGATCACAGTATTACTGTGGCTGAACAACTGTATTTCCATTTTTTTTGTGGTAAAGAATGAGACATTAAATGTTCAAAAATGCCAAAGGTTCATTGAAAGAAGCTGGGTAAGAATCTGTCCACCTGAATGATGATTTCTATTATGATTATGATTATGTCTGTTGTTGCCAAACATTTACTTCAGTAAAAGTAGGTATGTAGGTCAGTGAAAACTGCATGACAGATTTGATCTAACCTGGGAATCATTCATGCTGTGCAAAAAAAAACCCACCAGAGAAATAAAGTGAACAAATGAAGGAAAACTATTATTTCTCTTGTTTGGCTTTCAAATAAAGAAATACAGTGTTGCTACATTAAAACATGATCTTTGATATATTTGATATTCTGACTCCACAGAAAAAAATTGTATACTCTCAACAAATGTTTTTTTCCCATTTAAATGGAATCTAGACTAGTTGGGAACCTGCCCTGAAAGTTACTGGTTAGCATAGTGCTAATAAGAAGGGGAGAATTTTGCATAAAAGTATTTCCCTTGAGGGAAAAGCTGAGTTTTTTCAGTGACCTCACAAGGGAAGTTCAAAGAACTATGAAGGAGAGAAAAAAGTGAAAACAAATCCTTTAAGTGAAAGAAAACAAACCAAAAAACCCTTAGCAGAAGTCTTCAGAGTAGTTTGCTGGAGCTGTCAGTTGAGAACTGTGAAAGAAACCAATCACCTGCACTAATTGTTTTGCACTTCTTGAAAAATACATTATTTGGAGGAAAAAAGCCACAACATACAAAATCATGATAGTGAAAGATACACCTGGTATCTTGGGAAATTCTTTTTTCTGTAGAAAATGTTGAAGATGAAGGATGTATTTTTTAATTAGCAAACACCTTTTTTGTTCTATTTTAGTTGAGCTCCTTTTTAAATTTAACGTAATTGAATCTTACTGAAAAAAAACCAAACTTGAAAGCTTTAATCAGTCTTTTGAAAGGTAAGCCCTGTGTCAATAGTATGAACCTGGGTTTTACTTATTTTAACTAGGCCTGCTGGCAGCTGCAGTTGGTGAGTTAAAGTTTTATGTAATTCAAATTTTGGAATTTAAGCTGAGTACTAAAATGCTACTAGTAGAATTTTCTGGGTACAGAAAAATGTTTTTGCTAATGAGCAATCAAGCTTTTTAAAATATAAATACATTTCATATAATTCTGTTTGTCTCTTGAGTACTTTTGAGTCTCTAATACTATTACTTAATCTTTTTAATCGTCAAAATTCTATTACTCAACTTCTGACTGTATTAATACAGAAAAATGATTGGCAATGAGCTTGAATCTGTCCCAGAATTACAATTTGCTTTTTTAGTAATGAAGGAAAAATACGTAATAAGCAAGTATGTTTCAATGTGTTTATTATTGCCCTAATTAGACCTAAAAACTTTTAATAGTTGGAATGAGAATTTGATGATAGGTCAACCGATTATCTTCTGCAAACAGTGCTTAATGGACCAGTTTTGCTTCAGTTTTCTGCCTCTTTTTACTAGAAAACTTACTAATTTCAGGTTGCTTTAAAAAATTTGATGACAGAATGATAGAATTACCAAAAACTTACATATGAAATTCTAGTTTAATTAGAGAATATACACATGCACATGGTTAAAGACACACTGACACACAGGCTCACACATATGTGTATACATCCATGCACACCTCAAGAAGCACATATTTCTGTAATTAGAGAGGAATTAGATTACATCTATGATATCATCATGTGAAGTTGAAGCTTATAATAAAAAATTGCATGAAAGGACATAGTGTTTGCAATATCCAGATTGGTTTGGATATCGATGAAAGCAAAATCCTCATTGATCAGGGGAGCATTTATTGATATGAAGAGTTAAATGACTGTGCAAAAATATTTGGTTTAGTTCAGCATCCCCAAAACAGGAAGATGCGCATAGAAAAACTCTCTTGGAAAAATTGTAAGTAAGAAAAACATCCCAATATCTTAAATCTCTGAAATCCATCTGAGGCACTCAGAATTGAGATGTACTGTACAGTTCAAAGATGCTATAAAGTTTGAACACCATTAGCTCAACCTCTGCCAAACACTCCCAAGACCTAAGATTCCTCCTCTGCTTGTAAATATTAGTGTGGCAGACAATATTCCGTAAATAAAGACTGTTCTTTTGCAATGGGGAATAAGTTGCACAGTACAATATCTCTATTAAATAAATTTTTTAAATGCTGAAAACACTGCAAGATCTCTTCATAGACTAGTCCAGGGTATGTGTGGAGCCCAGGATGAAAACTAGATGAGAATTTCCTGACTATGAATCAAAACAATAAACAAAGTTGAAGCCTACTGCATTTGTGACAGTTGAGAATATACACATCAGAGGTAGAGAGCAATCCATGTAAAATGCATTTGAGCCTGCCTACACATTTCTCTTGGCTTCTCCTTGACCTCTTCACCCCACAAGTGATGTAAGTATTAGAAACAACAACCATTTGCTGTTTTACTAACAGCAAATATGCAACTTTGTGGATTTCAGAAGAGTGGAGATCAGAGTAGAAGGCTTGCAACTAAACTTCAGTTCTGTTCCTGGATAAATGTCTTTTGCTCAAAGCATGAATGAAGCATATTGGAGAAATATTAGCTGTCTACAGGCCCAACCAACAAATAGGGAGAGGCCTCTTTTGGAGATAGACATTGATTCTGCAATCATAAGGACATCAGCGCAGTTAGTGATGTTTTTGACATCACTTCTTCACTGTTTTAACTGCTGCTGCTGGCTGTTTCACGGCCATGCAAAAAAGACTATGCTTATTTTCTTTATTTGTAACTGTTACTCTGCCTTCTGTGGTTAAAAAAAAGTCTCTGAGTTGATAACTTACACCCTTCAATGCACCAGAAACGAACAAGAGGAAGTTGTAGATACCTGATACTTGCAGGCAAGTAGTCTGCAATATATACATATAGGATACAGGGAGATGTGCCGGTTTTGGCTAGGGTGGAGTTAATTTTCTTCACCATGGCTCGTATGGCACTGTGTTTTTTATTTGTGCTGAGCACGATGTTGATAATGAAGAGATATTTTTGTTATTGCTGAGCAGGAGTTACACAGAGCCAAGGTCTTTTCTGCTTTTGATACTGCCACCCTGGTTTGGAGACCGGGGTGCTTGGGAGGTTGGGAAGAGACACAACCAGGACAGGTGACCCCAACTCACCAAAGGGATATTCCAGACCATAGGACATCATGCTCAGTGTGTAAAGTGAGGGAAGAAGGAAGAATGGGAAACATTTGGAATGATGGAATTTTGTCTTCCCATGTTACATGTGATGGGGCCCTGCTTTTCTGGGCCAAATTAATTCCTTGTTTTGCTTTGCTTCCCTGTGTGGCTTTTGTTTTTCCTTATTAAACTGTTTTTATTTCAACCCATGGGTTCTCTTGCTTTTACCCTCCCAGTTCTCTCCCTGGTCCCACTGGTGGTGGAGCAAACAAGCAGCTGTGTGGGGCTTGGATGCTGCCTGGGGTTAAACCATGACAGGAACATGTTAAAGTAGTTCTCTTGATAAAAAACTGAGAATTTCAATGCGCTAATCTCAACTGATACGGCAATTATGATGTTTTGGAAAAGAGTATATATATATAATTGTTTTGAGGAAAATATATTTGTTGATTCATAATGAAATAGAAAACAATCTGAGAGATCTGTTAAATGTGTAGATGAAGCTTAATATGGTAATCGTATATGTATATGTATATGTATATGTATATGTATATGTATATGCAACCTTAAGAGAGACCATGAAGGAAAGCATTGTTCAGATGTAGCTCTGAAAGGGGAGTTTTCAAGGGTTTTTTTTTTTTTTCCCCACATGTGCTTAGAACTGGGTCAGGAAGAGAAAGCAGTATTTTGCAATTTTGTAATATTTTTTTGTTTCTAATGCCTTCATATGAAACTAATGGCACTGTTTACTGGTGAGTTCTAGATGCAATACAAAATCAGTCAAAGTGCGGACAGAGGATTCAACTTCTAAGCCTATGGAACATTGTCTTTTGCCTTAATAATCAAAGCACAAACCTGAGAGATGTAAAATGGTGCTTTCTATATTTTTGTCACATAAGAAGACACCTTTTTCTTGGTTAAGTCTTTTAGGACAATGTAGAAGCGTGCCTCATAAAGAGAAAAAACATATTGCAAAGAAAGTATTGGATATGCAGGTTCCCAGACACTGTTTTTGAAGTAAACAAAGTATTTAATTCCTTAATAACCACTGCCACTTCACAACATATGTACTAAAATGTGTAAAATCACAGTTCATTATATTATGCAAAACACCTCTTTCCCTGATCGAGTGGAGATTTTTTTGACACCCTTATAAATTATATGTCATGATTTCTTTGTAACTAATATCAATAATCAGGAACAACACTGTTACACAATACCTTTGGCTAACACGGGTGGTATTTTATTCATGGCAGGAAAAGGAAAAGCAGATTTAGAACGTAACTATAGCCATATTGAATTAGTTTTGGAATGTGTGCATGGTTTTTAAATTTCAAATATTGTCACAGTCATCTTACTATTTCACAATTTTTAAATGAAAATTCCTAAATATTCAGAAGTTATTTATACAATTAGTCATAAATTTTCAAAACATTCTATTAAAAAAATAGTTCCTCCATCATTTTGCAGCGTCAGCAACGCTCAAATTATAATCCTAATCTATAACACCAGAGAGCCATTAGCTTTTGTTGGATAGTACAAATCCGTGGATAAGAACATTCAATTTTCAATCAAGTGCTATGTGAACTGATCTACCATAAGAAAGTATAATATAAAAAAATACAGTTTTAGTTCTATATTTAAGCAGCTTTGACAGTGAGATGTACTTACAAGCAATGAGGTAGAGTTTTAGTGTATCATCATACATATTATTTCAAAACGCGGCTTAAAAATAAATTGTTCATGGGGCTGGCTTTTTCTGTGTAATACTCTCAGTGAACATCTATAATTTATCATGTTTTGCATAAAGTAAGATGAAGTTGTTAAGCTTTTAAAATAAAATGTTCAATGGGAAAAAAGGCAATGTACCAATAAAGTAGAAAATATAAATAATTTCAAATGGTTCCCTAAAGTTGCTTTAGGTGAGACTGCAACTCTTATTTTTAATGTTGGGAGTTAGTTCCAAGGTACCATTGACTTTAATGGAAGCAAAGTTGGCTTCACGTCTGTTAAGGAAATGAAAGTTAAGTAAAATTAATTAAAAAATATCAAGAGATCTGACTTGGGAGTAGTGTTGCACCAAGCAGAACTTTTCCTATTAAAAAAAAAATCAAGGTAAACATAAAAATGTTGGGGTTTAAGTAATATCAGAAAGACAATGTGTGAAACTGTCTTAACTGACTTATTTAAAATTTTAACTTAACAAAATAAATGTTTAAAATTTATTTATAGTGAACTTTGTAGCAGATGAGTGAAGACCAAAAATTTTTCTCAACTTTTTATGACTATCCAAATATAATAGGTCTCAAGAGTGTTTTTTTTTTATTTTCCATTGGATTTGCACACAGTAACTAGCATCTACCATATATTTATTTATTTGGGATGAATGATTTTTTTAGCATTTTTCCCATGCGTTTTGCTTTCTTTTCAGCATTTTCATTTATACAATTTATCCTATATCATCAAAACAATGAGTACATCCCTCAAGACCAAAACTTAAACATGTGAGTAAAGTGCTGTTTAGTGCCACAAATACATTTGCCTTATGGTGTTGTCTCCTTTTTTATCATCCACTGAATGAACAGGTTTTTGGTCTTTACTGTTTCTTTCTGTTAGATAATGAGCCAGCTTGCACCACTGTGCCTAAGAAATGCCAACAGTTTACCACTGATAGAACTTTCTGTTCCTCTGAGAATATCCAGGTTTGCATGTAAACTCTTATGAACTGAAAGAAGAACATATGTAGGTTTATCTCAGCTGACAGCACTTTGCATTCGTAGTGCAAATTTCCTCACATTAGGTTTTGACGTTTGTAATTCTTTATTCTTATCATGCTAATGTAAATAAATACATGAACAATCACCTAATTCCTGAGAAAGAGCAACCTCTGAGAAAATAAATGTTCTTATTTCTGTGTAACTCTAACAAGAAGTCTCCACTTTTCTGCTAAGCTTTATATCAAGGTTAATACAAATGAAAAATGTTGCCTAACTTGGAGACTTTTTTACAGAACTGGTTGTCAAAATGACAACACATATGTATTTTTTCTCTGTAGTGACTGAGACATAATTTAGTAGATAGACAGTAACTGGTAGTCTAGCATGATTCCCAATCTGAGAAAGGAATGTCCAGGAAGCTTTGGAAACTTCTTAAACTGCATGGGGTTCCCCACAGTACTCTTGCACTATACTTGGGGATGTCCTGGTTTGAAGGACAGGTATCTCCCAATAAAGACAGAAGCTTCTCTTTGAAATGGAGAATGTAAACCCCCTCCCTCCAAATAATTATAATTTTGAAATTAAGGGTCTCTCAGGCAAAGATATGGGAATTAGGAATAACAATTCTTTACCAGGAAAATTAAAATAGAAATACAATATTACAAAGAACAGTCCCAACCCTGACAGAGTCAGAATACAACCTGACACCC
>WBND01001389.1:75833-107280 GCA_013398595.1 Tychaedon coryphoeus
AAAAAAATCCCAAAATATTACTCTTTCCTAAATATACATTATTCAGATTGGAATTATGTCCATGTTGACCTAGCTTTTATTTTACAGATTTGTTCTTGCTATTTGCAGAGATTTCTATAGATAATCACAGTCACTCCCGATTGCAGGTGTAAATGAGCACTTTTGCTCAGATGGCACGATCACAGAGCCTCTTGGCAGGGCCACAGGGCACTCTCTAAAGAGGAGGAGAAGGGAGGAAGGGAGTAAATTAAGGCAAATTCAAACTGTTTAACCCAAGGCACCCATGAAGGCAATGGGCCCTTCCACAGATCATGAGAAATCCTTACATTTAGACCTTCAGAGATAATAATAAAACCTGGAAACATCATATCTACATCCGCAATGCTGGCTTGAATGTGTTTATGAATTTTATAGTTTTTTTTAACATTTTTTGGGATAAGGTGGGCAGTCATTTGAGGTTCATACAGACATCCTCAGAGATGTTCTTACATTTTTGCCATTACTGTGATACCTTAATTTGTCTTCATCCATGCAGCAGAGGCCAGGGAATACTATATTCTGAGTAGCTTCTGAGAGAAGTTACTAAGACAAGAATGTACTCAAGGTGATCTGAATTTGGACAGATGCCTTAAGAGTCTTATTTATACTAAAGGCAAAAAGCATAAAGGACTTTGACAGTCTTTGTCAACCTTCTTTCTGACTCAATCTGCTAGAGATCTGCAAAGAGTTTTCTCCAAGAGACAAGTACTCTGTATCTGTATGTGTTATGTCAGCCAAAGCACACGGAGTAAATAATACCAAAGAGTGCCTAGTATTCTTTATAGGAAATAGCCCATTTAATCATAATGAAGAAGAATTATTAAGCTTCTTCAAGGAAAATACAATGCCTATCAAACCCGGAAGATGGGATTCTTTCAATAATTTTTTTTTTAAAGTTTGGTTGTTGTTTCAGGAGTTTTGAGTTGTTGTTGTTTTTTTTTTCAAGTGTGGTTTGTAAAATAACCACAAATTAATAAGAGATTGGTCACTGCTGTAAGCTACCAGTCAAAAGCTGTGATTGTACTGAAGAAATGGGTCCAAAAAAGGTATATTAAGAAGGTAAAAGGAATTCTCTAAAGGGCTGATAGCACAAGTATAGCTTATGACTTTATTCTTCTATATTAAAATGCTTTGATTAAGTCTATAAAAGTGCACTGAAACCTATTAATTTACACGGTCAAAAAAGTCTATTCAAAAATGTGATTACATAAGGGAAGACTTTGACACAGATGAGGATTTCCTTTCAAGCTGTTCTTTAATCATAAAGGTCAAACCTTTAACATTAAAACACTTGAGAGCAAGAAACATTCAGTTATTGATTTTGAAGACCCTGGCCCTTACCAAGTATCACAGTCCATAGAGGGCATTGACAGAAGTACAGTAATAAAAAAACCTAAAAAGAAATTGTTCTGACTCGTTTTGTGTCTAAATGCAGGGAAAAAGAAATTAAAAAAAATCAAAACCAAAACAAAAAGTCCCACATGAACAAAAAACAAAATGCCCACTTTGAAGAGGTAGCAATAGATAAGATCTCAAATACTGTTGGGAATAGTGGAAAAGGGAAATTGTTGTGGCTGAGCTACTATCCTCTAAAAAGATTTCTTTTTCCTTTTGGCAGTGGTTGCTGTGTCTGGATGGAAGCATAGTTTCTGTTAATTAGAGTGAGCTAAAGGTTTTTTCAGAGGAGATGGTGTTCTGCTGGAAAATGTTGTTTAAAAAAAACCACCCTGACATAGTAGACAGATTTTTCTATTACACTGCAGGACTGCCTACATTCCCAAGCTTGCAGCATCAACAATGCAGGATGCACCTGCCCTGTATCCTCCTTCAAGCTGGGAAGCCACTTAAAGTCAAGGACAGTGTCATGCCTGCTATGCAAGGACTCTAAAGTACTCTTCTCTAGTTCATTGCTAGAATTACAGAATCATTATGTTGGACAAGACCATGAAGAGAGATTCATCACTGAGAAGGCCACCAATAAGCCATGTCCCTAAGAGCCACATCTGCACATCTTTTAAATATCTCTAGGGATGACGACCCTATCATTTCCCAGGGCAAGATCCCATTCTAGAGCAGAGGGATCCTACAGTCAAGCAAATCTTTCCTGTCAGGATCTTTGTTTGAGAGTGGGCTAAGAAATGTTCCATGAGAAACCTTTGCTTAATATTGATAATTAGAAATTTTGTAATTCAGAGTATTTTTATGCGTGCTTTAACACATGGGTATTTTCAGTTCTGTGAAGTTATATTCGTCACACGAGTGAATCAAAATAGTCTAAAAGTAGTCAGTCAATAGGAAAAAAAAGTCTTCCATGAGAGGAAGCTGGTATCCCCTCTTATTGAAGGAGAGTAATTTCAGCAGTGTTGAATTTTGTAGAGTGGGCAGAAAAAGATCTGAGTTCCTTACTTTCATAAGATTTACTGTGGGAAGTCATAGGACATTCTCTTCTGCACCTTTAAGAAGGACCTAAATACTCATTCTCTGTAGTTCAGAGATCCTCCCACCAGAAAAAGATACCACTTGAGAAAGAGGCACCCACCCACTGTGGTATCTTCTTCCACCTGGCTGATCAGGAGGTGCAGCTGGGGAAGTTTATGCTATGATCCCTGGGAGTCAAGGCTCCCTGAGTCACTGCAGAGCATGTCCAACTAGGACCAATGAGCTTTGAGGCTAAGCAATAGATTGATTACCACCAGTGAAAAATCACCTGATAATTCTCAGGTGTTCATGCAGTCATCATTTAGGTTAGGAATAAGCTGATTTTCCTGGTTTCTTCATTGCCACCCTCCAGTTTGTCACATTTTTCCTGTAGGGTTTCATGCCTTCCCATGTCAGTAATTTTCTTCTTGAATCTCCCACAATTCTGTCTGTACTTTGCTTCCAGTACCTTATTTGGCTTTAGCATGGACTTTCTCACATTGTAACAGTGATTGGATCTGCAGAACCAAGCCAGGCTGAAAAATATTTCAATAAAGAGCTTATGACAGAGGTGCTAAAGCCTTACCACTGCTGTATCCATTACAGCCTATGACTTATGACCATCTCAACATTTATCATGTTTGTCTTCCTGAGATGTTTCTGTGACTGGCATTGCAGGAAAACATGCCATTATTAATCAGAAGAAAAAAAAACCCCATAGATTAATCCTTTTAATGGTAGCACAAAAAGGTTTCATGGGGCTGATTGAAGCCATGTGAGTAAGAGGAGAGCACTTAGATTAATGACTCTTAAACAGTTGTTTAGTATTTTAGAAACACGGATTTTATGCATGACAATACAGTAATCAGCAAGCAATGTGTAGTGTTAAAGTACACTTGATAGTTCAACCAAATGGCATGAGTGCATCTCATTCAGCTATAACCTTAAATGTATGTATATTAGTTATGGTATAACTATCTTAAGGACTGGTTTGGGCAGTTCAGCATACCCAGTAAGTCCCAGGAGTCCAGCACATTCTCCTACTGCAACAGTATTTTGGGGGGTATATGACCTAAGTGGTGTAAATCTGTCTCTGATACACCATGTGCTATAATCACATCTTTGGATTTCAGTTTTACATGGAGAATATTAATTAAAATATTTATAAATACATGAATGTGTACAATCTCATCCTGCTATCTTAATCATAAAATTGTTCTGAGGGCAGATGAAATTTAAAGCCTGCCTTGCTTTGTGTTTTATGGTCATGGTAAAGCAATGTGCTGCTTGTATTCTACTTCTCTCTATAATGCTATATAAGATATTTCTGCTATTATAGTAGGAGACATAATAAACAGCAAAAATCAATTGAGGAGGAGGGGGAGTTGGCCACTGCTCCCAGGTGGGAGCATGCTTTGAAATCAGAAAATTGCAGCCATGTAGCCAGTGAGATGATGAAACTATTGGTGCTGAATCACAGCCTTGCCGTTTGCTTTCCACAAGGCACTGACCACAAAGCCAGTAATACACTCTCCAAGAGGTAACTAAAGATTCTTCTCACAAACTGTATTATCAAAAAACAATTTGTCTGACTGTGTATGCCTGGAAAATAAAATGATCCTGAGTGTTGGAGCAGTGGTACTGCTTCTAGTAGTTTAGTTAGGAATACTCGAGGGACTTCAGTTCTTTCTTTAGCGTCTGTATAGTCTTAGTCTGAACAAGTTTGCCTTGGCCTCGGCTTCAGTAACTTATTACTGCAATCTTCCCAAGGACAACAGGGTCAGGGCTTCTTGTAAATGAATGTTCCCTGTGGGACCTGTAATGAAGAGACTGTTAACTAATTATCAGTCCGTTTGGAAGGCGCTCATTTTTTAATTGACCTCAAAGAATTCAAGGAACAAAAGGAATATGAGCAAAGATGATTTGAGTCTGAGGCAAACAAATGAGTCAGTTTTTTTCTTGGGGTAGTTGCACAGGTTTATTGGAGTCCACCAGACATAAAAGGTTTTCAAGTTCAATATTCCTTTGATTAAAATTAGGAGAGCTGTGTCTGATGGCAGGATCTGTATGTTACAGACAGGTTTCCCTCCCTTCCTCCAGCTGTCATTTTCTGTGCAAATATTGCTCCTGTCATCACTTGTCAGGCCAATATTACGATGGAATTAATTTAAAACATAATCTTTCCTTTTAGTTTGAGTAGGAAAGTTCAATCTGTGACTTGAATATCAGCTGCAGTTTTACAGAGGCTGCTTGCAGGGCTGTTATACCCCACAGAGAATATAATTACAAAGTCAGAAGGAGCCTTAGGACTTTTTGGTTAGAGAACACGGTTTTGTCCAACAAAATGATATTTTAATTTTTGCTATTTGAATATTGCCTGAAATGCTAAAACTCATGTTTCTAATTTATTTTTAATTGCTAAATAAGTTAATGCAGAAAACATGGCAGTGCTGCTAAGTTGTTGGGGTTTTTTTTCAAATTAAAGATGATTGTCAGTCAAATTCCTCTACAGCTCTGTTTTCTCTTAGCAGATGTGTGAGAGAAAGGTGTAAGTGTATTGGGGAAGTATAGCTTTCTCTAATAGAAAATTAATAATGTGATCATTAAGAGTTTCCTATGCTTCTGATTTCACCAGAGAACTTAAGTTGAAAACTTCAGAAAGTATTTATTCAGAAACATCATCACCTGGAGATGATCCAAATCTCAAAACAGTGGGCAAGGATTAAAGTTGAATGAGGTTTTTCTTTTAACTCTATTCATTGTGGTTTATAAATAATCTTTCAGAATAATAAAAAAATACAGAAAATTGTGTGGAAAATGTTACCGTAGAAACAGAAGTCAAGTGGTTCCAGCCCTTTATAATTCTGAGAGGTAGGAAGTTCTGATGTATCTAATCACAGAACCACAGAAGAGCTCACTTTGAAAAGAATGCTGGCAGATCATCTGGTCTCAGGTACTGAGGAAAAGGGAGCCCAGACAGGGTTAACTAACACCCTGTCCAATCAAATCTTGAAAACCGCCAGCAATGAGGCATCCACCATGTCCCTGGGGAGGTTGTCCCAGTGGCTGATTTTTCTCACCTTAGGAAATTTCTTTCTTAGGCCAAGATGAAACTTCTCCAGGTATGATATTTTATCTTTTGCCCCTTGTCTTCTCCACATGGGTCCTTGTGAATATAGAGGCCCCATCCTATTTGTTCCTTCCCTTCAGTACTGTAGTACTTTGATTGGGCCCCTCCTGAGCCTTCTCTTTCTCCAGGGGAAAAAAGAACCAAAAAAAGCCTGACTCTTTCAGTCTTTTCTTACTTAGCAGGTTCCACAATCTTTTGATAATCCTCATGATGTTTCTTTGGACTCTCTCCAGTCTACATCTTTCTTGACTTGTGGGGACCAGAATGGGGCTTGTTGCTCCAGGTGCAGCCTGACAAGCACTGAGTATTGTGGGATGATCATGTCTCTTCCTCTGCTAGTAATGCCCCTGGGGCTGCAACCCAATATCAGATTTACATCTGCTGCTGCAGGGAATTGTTGGTTTGTGTTGGCTGGGTGTGGATTAGGAGCCTCCATTCTTTTCAACAAGGCAGCTACCTTGCCACTCAGTTGTCAGTGTGTACTGGGCTCTTTGGCTATTCTGTTCCAGGTGCAGGACTAGACACTTGCCTTTGTTAAAGTTCATACGGATAATAAAACCCACTGCTTTCTCCACAAGTGGCTGAATATGAGCAAGTCTGAAGCAGGCATTTCAAGTTTCAAAGAGCACAGCTAACGACAAAGCCAAATCAATTTCACCTGCAAGGTGTAGAATGCGGTGCTATCTTTTCTTCTTTTAGGTTCTGCTGATGCAGAGTGATCAAGTTTGAAGGTACACTTTTAATTTACCCCTTTTGTTTAATAATTTTTATTCATTACTGGATTTATGAAGCAGGATGGTGACTCTGTTTCTATTCTCCCCAGTCATACAGCTAACCCCTTTCATTCTGTGAACAGACCGCTATTAGGTGTTAAATTTATGATTAGGATAGGAACTATAAAATTTTGACTACCTGAGAAAGAAGTGCTTCCAAAATTGCTAAACTTGCAACACAACCTATAAAAAAATTCTGCCTGATGTCAAATATGTTATGTGATAATGCTTCCATTTCTAATAATGTAGCCAAGGTGCTCAGGAAATCTGGTGGTTAAATTGTTGAGGGTAATGTTATATTCCATAGGGTTTACTGATCCTTCAGGCTGTTATCTTCTGCAAGAAGAACAAGTTACCAAGCTCAGATCAGTTCTGGCATTTTGATATGCAGTAAAAGCATTTATTCAGCTTGAGAGCTGTAAGTTGCAATTTTTTAAAGACTTCTGAGTTTTGTAGCATGTTTTAAGGACACCAAACAGCAATACATCTGAATATAAAACAAGTGCTTTATAAATTGCTTTATCACACTTCAAAGCAGCATTGCTAGCAGGATTGCCAAATTCAACTGCAAAACTTGCCAATTTGGATCATGTGAAGGCAGGTGTGAGATTACAGCTGTAATAAAACTGAAATTGAATACTGGTAGCTGAATTTGTAGTAGGCAATTGATTTGATTTATATAACATAAGCCACATGAGGAGAGATATGTAGGTCAGCATCTTCAGCTGGAAGCAGTGGTTAGAAGAGTTGTGGTAGGTCGCTGGGAATATTGAGTTAATAGCTGTTCAGCCTGGCAGAATTCTGGTGCAGTGGAGCTACATTTGTGTCAAACTTGTCTGGGGAGACACCATTTGCAACAAGGAAAAACTAGGCAGTTATAACTGATGCCACTTGTGCCATAAAAATTGTTGCTAAAATTAGCATAAGAACCAAGACCATATGGAGTTACCCAGGGCAAGAACTGGTACATTAGTTATGAGCACATTTTCAGCCTGCAAAATACTTGAGGTGTGTAAATACACAAATTAGTGATTAAACACTTTCTATGGTAATAGAACAATGTTTTACAAAATGCAAATGGTAAATGATCCAATTCAAAAAATCAGAGGAAGCACAATCAAATTAGCCTGCAGAGTTATTTCCTATCCAAACAGCCTCTTAGGTAACGGATTTTCACAAAAGAAGCAAAAAATCCAAAATAAAGCACACATGCCTTAATTAAAAATACCCAAACTAACAACAACAACAAAAACAAAACCCAAACCAAAACCAAACAAAAAGCCCAAACCAAAATAAAACACAACCCCCCCAGCAAAACACAACAAAAAAACCTCAATAAACACCCCCCCCCACTTTTATGCCAAGAAAAGTGTGTCCTTTTTTTTTCTTTTTACAAGGAGTGAACTAATGACCTGGCAATTCTAACATTAGTTGGAGGTTTGATAAGAACACTCACAAAATGAGAATCATGCTTTTAAAAAAGAAAAAAAAGATTAGGCATACAGAGTTTACTGTCAGAGAGTTTCTCTTTGCCGTTCCCAGGAATAAGCTTTTGTCCAAGTTATGAACACAATATTTTCATTATTATTTCTTTCTACAGAAATGCAAGGAATATATGGACAGGAAGGAGAGAAGAACTAGAAGTGTATTTTGAAAAAAGTTCATTATTGTACAGCAAAAATTTTGTGATGATTGTGGGTGGCTTGTATAGATGATTTAGGAAAACATTGCTGGGACAAAAAGGCAACGAGGTAATGTAGAAGTTATTAGTGTTTCTGATGAATGTGAGTTTCTACAGTCAAAAGCCTCATGAATGAAGGAATAACCAGTGAATTAAAAGGAAGAAACTTAACGAAAATACATGGATAGGAAAACAATGCAGTAGGAATCTGAAAGAGTTTGTAGCAGCCAAAGTGAGAAACAATTTTTGTAGCAAAGCAAAACTAAGACTCTAGATAAATCAGAGAAAGAAAAAATTGCTATTCCTCCAAGAGTAATTGTTCAGTAGAATTAAATTTGTCATAATACTCAGCATAATACAGTGTCTAATACAGTGTCATAATACAGACTCATGGCTGTTTCTTACTAAGCACAGTGCCATGATGATTACTGCTAGTCCAGCTTATAGCCTGACAATACTGAAAAACAAACAGAGCCAGAAAAAAAAAACAGAATAAGAACTTCTGATGCAGAGAGGAGAGTGATTTTTTAAAAAAATTTTTGGTTGCAGTGGCACCAGAGGACATTATCATAATAAAAAGCATAAACTACCACTTTGACTGGAACTGGGAAAGTCGGTATTTTCAATAAGGAAAAAAAGCCTGGATTTATTGAGGAAAGGGGATTTCAGACATTATGGATGGGGTATTTTTTATTTAATCAAGCACATAGCACTGCTTCTAATGACACAATATTTCAGCTTTACTTGTCTCTCTGACATCTAATAAAAACTCACATTACTGTTACTGAAATAACCTTTATTGTTTCTTATTATGGTACCTCCCTTACCTGTTGAATAGTTGCAGTTTCATGTGACAGAGATGTAGAGGGTAAGGCAAACATTAGTTTGCCGCTATCTTTTATGTTTGACAGCAGCTGGCTCACCAGTCCCTGTATGTGTTGTTTATGGCTTAGATGTGTGACTTTGAGGGTGGAGAGGAATTAATTTCTTGTGGTGAGAGGGTGTAACAGACACGGGAAGAAATCCTGACAATATTTTGATGGTCGTGAAATATAATTTTTTTCCCAGGTTTACACAAAGTTTTATATCATGGTTCATTTGGACATGACTGGGACTTGTAGGTAATACTGCCAAAGTGTAACCGATAATATTAAAATGGTCCTTTCTGAAGATATAGATGTGTGAGCTTTGAAAAAGTCTTGAGATGCCTAAAGGAAACCTCATGGCCTAATTCATATATAACAAACTCTTGCAGAAGAAACAAATTAAGATAGGGTGAGGAGTCAGTGTTGAGGAATGACTAAATTTCAAATTAAAAGACTTCATTCGAGAACTGAAACATAAATTGAAATAAGGTGAGGGCAAACTCAAGACTGTTTATTCTAAGCATGTGCAAACCTCTTTTTGATGCTGTCTTCAAAATGATGCAGCAGTTAAATGTATTATACCCTTGGGAAGCATAAAACTTAGGGCCTGGTTCTCCTCACTATATAATAAGAATGGTGAAAAGCAGCCTTAAAGTAGGTATAAATTCCATTTAAGTCTTCTTTATGGCTCAGCAGTGATAGAAGGGAGCCTCAATATAAATGAGAATCAGGTCCCCAGTATTTATTTAACCCTTGGGCTTTGTATATCATTTTATTTGCACCTTTAAGAGATTTGCAGAGGGATTTTTAATCAGGATTCAGTGCACAGAAAGCTAAATGTTTTCATTGCCTTACAAGTAACTTTAATCATACAGGCAGATCATTCTCTTTATTTCTCAAGAGGAAACGGTAGAATTTTCTGCCTTTGTACAAACCAAGCAAAATGTTTCTGACACCCTTAGTACAGTGTCAATTGGAAATTCACATTTCATGTAATAACAGACCATTTTAATTTCATGAGCTGAAGAATTGGTTTCCACATTCAAATTGTACTGAAGAAAGCAGTATTGTCAGAAGAACTGGCAGAGTGCTTCAAGAGATAAATCTATTGAATTAAATAAGAGGCTTTCATTACCTTTTACGTTGCATTTCCATATAATATAAGCATTAATTAAACTCTTCATTGCATTCTCCTATTCTGCAGAGCACTTGCTCAGTCTGACAAGAAATGCTGCCCAAGAATACCTGTGGCACCCAAACTCACTCATTAAAATACACTTAAGCAGAAGGAAGGGGAGAAGGGAAGAATGTTTTGGTGCACTTGGGCAAGTGGGACCTCTCTACAGAAATGCATAATTTCTGTTCTTCAGGTTTTGACAACAAATGCATAATTTCTGTTTTTCAATTTTTGACAGCTCCAATGACTTGTAATAGGTCATCTCACTAGGTATTTCTCCAGGCAATTTGAATGCAAACAGAAAGCAAGCAGTTGTTTTTCAAATTTGAAGTATGCTTCAGTAGATATGGAAAGCTTCTCCAGCGTGGGAGAGCACTTTTGGTGTGAGGCAGTTTTACTTCTTGAAGTATCAAAACAATTCTGCAAAGTGTGTCTGCTCTCCCCTGCAAGGAATACCCAGTTATAACAAAGTTGTCGATACAAATTCAAGAGGTTTCCTGCCAAGCTCTTTAAGTCAAGCCTTAAAGAGCTCCCTGGGTAGCCCACCAAAACTGAAGAGCCATCATGTATTTTTGGTTCTGGCACATTTCTATCTGTATTCAAATATTTCTGATTTCTTCTTTTCTTGTGATTCCAGGGGAACATCTGAGAATCTGCCCTCAGGAATATACATGCTGCACCTCGGAAATGGAGGACAAGTTAAGCCAACAGAGCAAACTGGAATTTGAAAACTTAGTGGAGGAGACAAGTCACTTCGTACGCACGACTTTCGTATCCCGGCACAAGAAGTTTGATGGTAGGCTGGATATAATTTACTTATTTTCAAGGTTATGGGATTTAAAAGCCATAATATCCATAATATCCGTAATAAATTCCAATGTTCTTTTCTTTACAATTAGATATCACGTTTGCAGTTGTCAGTTTGGCTAAGATAAGCGTTAATATACAGCTGGTATGCTTATCAGCCTTGAGAGTATTGCCTTTAATTACAATGACATCAAGAATCAGACTGTTAAGTGCCTGCAGGCTTGGCTAATGTTGAAAAACGAGATTAGATATGCATAGAGAGGTTTATAATTTTTGTCTCCTAGTTTCAAATGCAAAATTTAGGTTTGTAATTATGTTCACTGTTGCAAGATGAACTGTGGATCTCCCATGATTTTTGTTATTGCAGAGCAGTATTTGTGTAGTCTGTCTTTATAGCCTTAAGGCTGTTGGTTTTTTTTCCTGCATTATTTTGTTATGATGTACAGAGGCTCTAAGAGGGCTTCTGGCTTCCAAACACTAAGGCCTCAAGTTGTGTTAGAGAGAGATTATCATACAAACCATTTAAGCAGTATTGAACACATAATTTCTACCTAGAAAGTGCAGAAGAGAACAGTTTGAGGGTTTATTTCCTTGTGATCAGCCTTTATAAGATCTTTTCGAGTTCCAAATTATGGTGTCATAATTTGCTAAATGTCTGTCTTTGAAAATGAACATTAAGCTACTTTTGTGATTGTGTCTATATTTTCAAATCATGGTTTTATCTAAATATGAAATCTGTATTTGTGTTGAAAGTATCACCCTGAGTATTTCTGCATATGTGTAAGTTGAAAAGGCTCTGGTATTAAGAGGTGTAAATCAGCATTGCAAAGAGGATTGCAGAGCTGCATGTAGGTGGAATGCTTACAAATTTGTGGGTAAAGCTGGCTAACCCCAGGTAATGGATCATATGCACACATTTAGGAGAATGGTGGAAGTGTTATCTCTGAAATTGGAAGCTTGCTTCAAAAACTCTTTGGTCTCATTCATAAAGAAGTGAAGATGTCTCTAACTCGTTAGGTTAATTCTGTTTTATTATCCAATGAAAGATTTTTTTTTTTTTCCTAATATTGGTTCTCTCAATGTGACACAGAAGAAAAAATTAATTATAAAAAAAGGGAATGGAAAAGGTATAATATGAAGATGAGCTGGAGGAAAGTCCCTAGCAGATCAGATGCTAACGTAATTTAGAGAATATCCTTGGAAGAAGCAGATGACTGTGCAATGCTCTGAATTGTGACGACTACCCTTTTTAATGTGAAAGTGTAATTTTTGTATGTAGTGGATTTAAAAAAAATATTTGTCTTCAAAGGATTGAAAAAAAAAGCTAGAAGTTGTATGTAGTATTGCAAGATGAATGTGCAAGCAGAACAGACATTTCAAACCATCTATGGGCATGAACAGGGCTCTTTTTTTGTAGAAGGGAATCAGGGTGATTGCTGGTGTTCAGTGACCATGCAGCACACTGAAAACGCTGGGCTCATTGACCACAGAGCTCAGACAGCACTTTGCTAATTCTTTGTCAACTTCAGGCCTTTCTGTATTGCATTGAACTTAAGGGCATTATGGCTTTTTCAGTAATCTGAAGTTCTGTGTCTTAATACTGATGGTAAGGTATGGCTGAAAGTTCCTGATTGGGTGAAAATACTCCACTCAGGGATCTGCTCCACAGAAACTTGGAATAAAAGACTAAGTTGTTTCTTCTATCTTATTATTCATGTTTTAAAGGGAATTTGCAATGTGTTGTCTTATCAGAGAGCATTTGAACTTTGTGTATGCCTTCAGGATTTCAATGCTATTCTAAAGCTTTTCAAAATTTGTTCATTTGTATGGAAAAACTGTTTCTTTCCAGAAGGGCAAAGATATTAATAGAAAAATATATTCACCGAATAGAGTTTCAGTATAAAATGAGCTATATTTCTAGGAGTTTAAAATATGATGATGCTTTTCAATATAAAGCAATATTAAGATTGATAGCTAGGGTCCGTGTTTTAAAGTATGTTAAAGTATAATCCATTTTTTTGTTGTTTTTTTAATTTGGCACTGTGATTGCACAAAGCAATTCTGATACATGATTCTGCCATTTAATGCTAGTACACCACAAACAGCAAAACAGATACAGTCAATTGTGATGATTTTTGTGGAAGTTTTGCACAGTACCTGTGTTTGTCAAGAGCAGCATATGTAAGCAATAAAAGAATATATGAATATCTAAGTAATGTTGAGATAGGTATCAGTGTTGCTCCCCTGAGGAGTTAATTTTAGCGATAGTTGCTGCCAAGCTGTTTTTTGTTCAGACATTAATATAATTTTAAGAACTCTTGAAAGGACATCAAAAAGAATATCTTGTAGATTTTATGGGGTTTTTTAAAGCTGTACTAGATGTCTCAGGGTAATACTAAGTTTTGCAACATAAGACTTTTTATAGGTATGTGAACTCTTTTGAATTTTGGTATGACCTTCATAAGCCTTGTCTTTCTTGATTTGTTTTCTACCCCATAACCATACACTTAAGTATAGATAGAATGGTATGATTTCCATTTTGAGTGGCAATTTGAGATCTGTTTTCCTTTTCAGGATTTTTTCCAAGATTCCTATTCATGTTCGATTCTAAAAGGAAATTGTAACTTGAACAATGTTCAAGAAAGAATTTGCTGTAACTTGAACATTGTCTCTTTAGCCTCTGATGAGACAAACGTTTTTACACAGAATCACAGAATTTGAGCATGGCTGAAATGTGATGGGAGTGGCTTTGTCAACCCTCCTGCTCCAAGCAGGCTCAGCTATCACAGGTCACCCAGAATCAAGTGCAGCTGTATTTTTAATATCTCCATGGATAGAGACTGCACAGCATCTTTGAGCAGCTCATGCCAGTGTTTGACCATCCTCACAATAAAGTGTTTTCTTGTGTTTACATGGAACTTCCTGATTTGTTTTGTTTTGTTTTTCTTAGTTTGTACCCATTGCTGTCACTGGGCTATATATCCCCCCAATAGATACTTAGTGCACGTTGATGAGATCCTCTGTGCCTTCTCTTCTCTGGGCTGAGCAGTCCCAGCTCTCTCTGCCTCTGCTTTTAGAATAGGTAGTCCAGCCCCCTCATCATCTTATTGCCCTTTGCTTGGATTGCACCAGTGTGTGTCTTGCAGTGGGGAGTGAAGACCTGGACCTAAACTCCCCATGAGTGGCCTTATAAATACTGAACTGAGATGAAGATTCCCTTCCCTCAGCCTGCTGGAAATTTTCCTACATAATTTCTATGTCAGTTTTATATTTTGTTTTACCTGAAGTGCAGTACTTCCAAATTTCTACTGAAAATAAATTTCTGTAATTAAAAGTAATAGCAGCTCAAGATGAAATTTGTAACAGACAACTTTAGAAATTACTACGCAATTTGGAACCATCTATGATCAGCAAAATTATACCTTTCTTTGAACTGCCAATCAGTTCTTGCATCCTAAAGCCCTTTATAATCTTTCATTTCTTATTCATTTGTACTCAACATTTCTAAAGGGCTGTCACTGTATTGAGACTTTTGACTGCTTCATTCTTCTAAACTCATTTCTTCCTCAAAGTATATGAGGTTCAAAGATATCTCAGAACCAAAGATCTGACAATATATTTTTTCATTCCATTTCCATGTTCTAGACAAGTGGTGTGCATTAGCTTAAGTCACTACACAACATAATGCCAGCTGCCAGTTGTTTCTTGGCTGAGCCTTATGTGCAGATTTTTACATCTGTATTGCCACCATCTGCATATTTGTCTTTGCACTGACATACTGGATGGTCATTTCAAGCAAAATCAGTATCTATAATTTCACTAATAGGTGTGTGAGGATCCATAGAATCTTTTCTTAAGAATCTTGCCAAATAAATAAAGCCTTGAAATGAGAAAAGTTCCTGTGAAACAGCAAGTGCTCAATGGTCCTAGGAAAGAGTGCAATATCTGTTTCGGCAATGGTATACACATACCCTTCCAAACTAGGAAAAGAAACAAAAGGCTTTCCAGCAAATAGGAAACACACAAGAAGTGAAGAATTCCAGGAGATACAAATTATTCTCCTTTGTGGCTTTGTGTAAGACTAAGCCCTATAAGCAGACATGTAATGATCAGCTGGTTCCTATTCCTAACAACAGACAAGTAATCATGCTCCACTTCTTGGACCTCCATACCTCAGAGCAGCTTTAAATATATTATGCTCCCAGTGTAGCTGTAACAGTATCATCTTATTATCACCAATTCCCTTGCATAGTGACATTGCTGAGCAGCTGTTTCACACACAAGCCAATTTCTTTTAAGTATTGCTCCATCAGCAGCTGAAACCAGCCTGGCCGGAAGGTTTTGTCATGAATGTTAATGAGAAGACAAGTAGCTGTTCAGTGACATTTTCTTACTAATCCTTTGAGTAAGTATAGGGAAAAATACAACAAAGAGTTTTAATTTAAGCTAAATAGATCTGAACCTGATAAAAGACACATTTGTCTTCTCATTCTCATCAAAAATTACACTAGCAGTCTTAGCAGTGATGTTAAAAATGAAGGAATGTCTAAGAATAGCTATCATGAGCTTGAATGGGTATGGATAGCCTTCAGCAGAATGTGTGAGGCATGATGCCTTTTAAGGAAAATAACCCGAATAGCCTAAGGACCAATCTGCAGCTGCACTGATCTATCATACAGTGCCATCATTCCCTGAGCTCCCTCCTTTTGCAGTCTCAGAGAACAGTGATCCATACCCATTAGTGCTGCTCATATATATCTTACAGTCATTACTAGCAACAGTGGTGTAAATTGCAGGGCAGCAAAGAAAGTTTCAGACATGATCCCCAATAGTAATACCTACAAGAATAGCTAACATCCCAGACACCCTGTATTCCCTTTTCTTGCACACCTTTTGAAAGAACTTTGAGAAAAATAGCAGGTTTGAGTCTTTCTTTGATACTAGAGCTGAAAAAAATAGGCTTTGTGAAGTCGGTTTCCAATAAAGTAAGACCTTTTCAGAGATGAACTATTATAGCTAGAAAAAACTGTCTCATTAAACTTGGCAAAAAAAAGGTGTGAAAAGTGAAATAAGGGAGGTGCTTGAAGTTGGAATACACTGAAGTTCAGTTGCATGGCCAGTGTGTGTCTCCTGCCCTCTGCTCCCTCATCCTCTCGCTGCCCAGCCTGCCAGCCTACCTTGAGCTCTAGCTCATGCCTATAGGCTCACTGACCTCTGGATTTCTGCAGAGGAGGGGGAATACAGCAACACAGAGGGCCACTTGGACACTGGTACTGTCGTGGTCAGCAGGTAAAGGCTGGACTTCCAGCAGGATATTTTTTAATGCTTTGCTTTCCATGCATCCAAAGCAAATGGGCATGGTTTCCACATGAGGATTTTTGGCTTGTTTGTTTGGTTTCTGGAAGCAGGATGTCATAAAGGACTGCCTTTTCCACAGGCCTGTTTCAGAGGCAGGAGGCTTCTCTGGGTGTGGGAAAGTCAAATAAACATATAATTATAGAATAATTCTCGTGCTGCCGTGTAGGCTACACCATACTAAAGCTAGATTACTAGATATTTTGGGGCTTCCTTCTGTGCAAGATGGTGGTGGTTTGTTTGTTTGTTTGTTTGTTTGTTTGTTTTTGCTCTGTCTCTTTTACAATATTTCAGCATTGCTTTGCAACATATTTTACATCAAATACAAAATTCACTGCAGGACAGGTGGGTTTTTAAAATCCGCGACTGCATGTAACTCATCTACTGGTTTAACGCTCTACATAACTTCTGTGTTTGACAAAATACAAACCTTAGTGCAAATAGAAGGCTTAAAGAAATGCAACATCTGCTGACTTCTAGCATGTAACGACTTGCAAGTTGTCACTGGACATCTGAAACAAGTTTCTGTGCATTAAAGGGATTCCTAATAATATATGCCATACCATAAATTTGATGGGAAACAAAAATTTGAAAGTACAATGTTCCACACCTGATCAAAATCGTATCAGAGCTGATAATAGCCTAAGAGAAATCTCTATTGCCTGCAAACAATCTTAGCCTCTAATCCTGTAAGATTTGCCCTGAGTTTACTGTTTATCAATTTCACATATTATGTCAAAATTTGTGAACTACATTAAAGCAATTTTTTTTGTTTGTTTAATTAACCAAAAGAGGAGAGATGGCAAGCCTACAAAACTTGGATAGGAATGATTTTCCTAGTAATAAGAGCAGTTTCCAGCCAGGGATGCTAATTCCTCTAACCTGGCCAAGTCCAGTACTGAAAGGCAGCATTCTGAGATTGGGTGTCTTCTGTAAACTCCCTACCGTTGGAAATGCACTTTGTGCATTTGTATGGACTCTGCTCTTCCTCAGTTTCATTCATTAAGTGTAGCTGGTCAGAGTAACAGTAATATTCTAACCAGCTGCATCAAATGTTATGAAGCTGCAAAGCAAAGAACAAGCTGTTCCCCTGAGCTGGAATAGGCAGGCATCACCCACTCTCAAACAGACCTCGTTAGAAAGTGTTGTTTTACAGGTGTAGCTAAATCCAAACAGGCTTTGAGAGGGCAGGGATATGGTGTTTTTCCCATACAACAGAAAGCAGAATTTGCCTTCCTGACAATTTGATATCCATGATATAGAGTGTTCCTGTAGGTTCCCTCATTAGTCAACAGGGAATGAGGGGTGCAAGTCACATTAGTGTAAAGTTTACACCTCAAATAGGTCTGGAAAAATCTTTCCCTGGAGTACATATTTCTCTATATTGGTTAGAAAGGGTATTTAGTTATGACATAGATGCCTATACTTTGGATTTACTTATAGATTTGTTCGGATAAATTCCACCCCAAGGAACAGAATAAAGGAGTGAAACATCTAATAGACTTTTGAGGCTCTTTTTTTTTTTTTTTTTTTTTTTTGTCTAGTATTCTGTAGGGCAAGACATTTAAAATACTGAGAGAGGCAGGCACTACTGGGGTCAGTCATCTTATGCTGGTTAAAAAAAATCCAAACACTATCCTGTTGAATTCAAATGGCATTTAATCTTCAGCAAAGCTCTGAGCAGTGTATGTTTTTAGTATTTTATTATTAAAATTGTTCTCTAAGTTTCCAATCCTTTAAAATATCAACCCATCAGTAAAATTACTGATACTAAACCCCCTGCGATTAAGGATGCTTCAGATGCATGTGGACAAGAATAGAATTAATAGTGGACTCAGCCTCAAGTCCATAATACTGATGTCTTCTTGCAATTGTCCAATGCAGACTCTCTTACCCCTACATGATTCTTACTCTGATGGTGAGTGCTTACCTGTCACACAGCAATGACAAGAAACATGCTGTGAGAATCAAAAATAGCCACTGTACATAAAAGCCAAGCTGTGAAAAAAGGGTATTCATACATATTGTCAGCATTTTGGATAATAGGAACTGTAGCCTTATAATTTCTCATTTATTGTCCTCAACCCTCATTAAATGCAGAAATACTATTTTTTAGATTAATCTCTTGGCTGTAATAAACAGGCATTGTTATCTTTTTGCTGACCTTCTTTCCCTAATTCTTTTGCCTGTGTGTCCAAACAACTGGGAAATTAAAAGGAAACTTAGCGTATCATGAAAAGGTTCCTGTAATACAGAAAAATGATTTAATGAATCTCTGTCCCTGTTTCTCTGCTTACCTAAAAGAATTTTTAGAGTTTATTTTTAATTAAAGTTTCTTTTTTTTTGTTCCTTTTTCCTCTGTTTTACGGTTTACAAGAAAAAGATGGAAGTGGATCTTTTTCTGGGAGGAGTATTTG
This sequence comes from Tychaedon coryphoeus, assembly GCA_013398595.1. Classification (NCBI taxonomy): domain Eukaryota; kingdom Metazoa; phylum Chordata; class Aves; order Passeriformes; family Muscicapidae; genus Tychaedon; species Tychaedon coryphoeus. Next base: position 94,497 of record WBND01001389.1, read on the forward strand.
TCGGAGGATGGTCATTTTTTCTGGGAGGATGGTCATTTTTTCTGGGAGGAGTATTTCTAGGAGGATGGTCATTTTTTTCTGGGAGGAATATTTCTGGGGGGACTGTCACTTTCAACCATAAGATGGGGACAGAAGGAGCTATATGCCCAAATGCCTATGTGCCATAGGAATACTTTTAGAGAGAACTTAAAAACAGGCATATGAAGGTTCACTTGGGCTATACTCCGTGTCAACAATGAAAATTGCTTATATAAGTCAGAGCTGCCAGAATTCAGGAAGGAGATATGAAAGATGTGGCTAAGAGGTATTGCTTCTCAAGTCTTCCCTGCTTGCTTTACACTAGCTGTCATTCTATACCAACAGCTGAGAGGTAAAAATGAGCATCTGCTGCCCAGACTCGCAGGGTGTAATCTCTCTTGTCTGTGTGGGTGCTGGTGGAAAGGAGCAGCCATGGTTCTCTGTGTGGGCAGCCCCACTAGGTGCTGGTGAGGGCTGACAAAGCTGGGTAGTGTAACTTCACAGTCACCACCGAGCTGGTGTTAAATGTGACACCACTGTAAGGAGTGCAGTTTCTGCTGGCCAGGCTGTCATGGGTAAAATAAACACAGATCACAAAGACACAAACCCATTAGATTATCCACGCTGCAGTGTTTCTTGCTTATTTTGCTCTACATGGACATTTAGATGATGTTTCTGAAAACTCTGAACTTAAAACACTGTATGGCCCCTGTATTATTGAAATATGACAGTTTTCCTAAATACCTTGAAACTCTAAATTTCACTGATTTTCCATAATGGGTTTTTTGTGGATTATTTTACTGAATATTTCTGATACACTTCCCACTCATTCACTCCTTAAGATTTTTATATGAATAGGAATCTTTCTTTTCAACTTTCCCATCTTTTCAAAATTATACTTTTGAAATGGTTTTAAAATGGTTTTACTTCATGTGTTTCTTGTATACGCATCGCATGTCTACTCTGGGATACGTATACATTGGTTTGTAAGCTTTATCAGACAAAGTATTTAATTTTCTTCTAGTTGTAACCCATGTGCTTTATGCATTCAGAATGACACAGCACTAAAATGTCAAGTGTTTCAGCAGTGCACAGGTCAGTTACCTGTTAACAGCAGATATTGGAAGGACAGAGCATAGAGCAGGAGATGAACTGGAAAAGGATGGTGGGAGGGGGACAGAGAGAGAGAGGACCAAAAATACTGTCATGAGTTATCTGTTAAACTGTAATCATGTGAAGAACAGTATATGGCTTACAGGAACAATCTGAGAGGGGGTAACAATGCAGCCTCTGTGGAAGAGTCTTCACACTGGTGGAGAGACAGATGGTGGACACCATTGCTGCTTGAAGTCTGCTTTGAATCTCTACCAAGGCTCTTAATAAAAAAAAAAACAAACCTTAAGACCTGAAATATCTCTTCTTTAATATATGGCAGGTTCTTAATTTAACATTCCCGGGTGAAATTATTTGCTTTAAATTGATACTTCTTTTGTGTTATTATGGGAGCATCCAGAAGCCATTTGCTATTCCTGAGTTAGGAAAATTCATCAACTCACAGCTAAAAGGCTGTCCTTGCTCTTGAAGAGCATAGTGAAAACATTAGACCTATGTAAAGCAGGAAGGAGGTGAAAAATAACTTGTTTCAGAAATGTAGGACATCTTCACTCAATGAAATCTCAGCAAGATCATGCCCAGGAAAAGGGAACAGCAGGTACTTGTTGAATGCTAGCATCAGTGAGTGGGTACAAAGTATGTGAATTAATTTTTACCCTGATAAGAGCAACTGGTTTGCACAGGTGCTAAAACTGTGCTGAGGAAATCAATTCTGTTGTTATCTCCTTTTTCCTTCTTCTGACATTGAAGTAGTTTCACAGGGATATGCAGCTTAAGGAAAGCATCAATTTATACAAGCTTGTTGTATAAAAGTTGAACCAAAGTTTGGTAGGTGGAAGACCAGGTGATTTCTGCTTGATGTGAACTAGTTTTTGGAGCATGTAAAATCTCTTAGGGGATAAAATTCAACAAGCTTTCAAAGCATAACAATAAATGAATGCATGTCAAGGTATGCAGACTAGGAAGTTTACTGTAGCTATTGAGACTAAGCAAATATAAACAATCTGGGTTGTTTATTTTTCAAAAGCTGGAAAAAATTCTTAAAGAAAACACCTTGTTTCAATCACCAAAAAGCAAGAAGAAAGATTTGGAGCTAAAATATGTATTTCATGTCAACAAAATACTATACAAATTTAGTTTTGAATTTCATTAAAATCAGGTGTTTTGAAAGATTTCAAATGAATGCTAAAGGTTATTTTCAGCTGAAACACCGAACATGTTGCAATTCAAAATGAGGAAACAAATTATTATTAAATCTTTTCAAATGGTGTATTTTGTGGTACAGTGAAGTTCTGTGAATTTGTGAAAAAAACATTAGCACTGCATTTTTAATTTTTACAAGTTTTTTGATGTTAACACTTGGTCAGCTTTATAATCTGAAACACTCCTAAGAAAGCAGGTTTTTTTTTTCAGTATCTACTGTTGTATGTGTAACTTTCCTGGCACTCCTACAAATAAATAGCAAATTAATTTAATCTCCCATTAAATAACTTGCAGGGGGAGCCTTGCCTCACCCTCTAGAGTGTATAATGAAGTTTCAGTACAGGCCATGAGCTGAAGATGTTTTTAGGCTATGAGGAATGGATCTCAGAGCCTCAGACATCTCAGGATCATTTTTGACCTCTACCCAAACCCAGCTAGCTGGGACCTGCTGCCTAGTGAGCTACAGCTAGTGGAGAGCTACAGCTTTGAAGTTACTCTGCTTCTTAATTCAATGCCCAGAGACATCCTTTTCCTACATGTAGTTGATATTTGGAATTCAGCTTCCTGTTTTCATACCAAAGCATATATGATACGACACTTTAAAAGGCCACTGTGTACTTGTAAGCATATTGGTATTCAGCCTCTAAAAGCTGTAATCTATTTATTCACACATTGAATTTTAAGTCTAAATAAAGGTACAGAGGCTGAACCATTCTAGTCTAACTGTAGTCTAACTGTATATCAATGAGAAGTTAAATACCAAGTGCACATTAAGGAAATTTAAATTAAGAATTTATACAGCTTAAATTAGAAATTACCCTACAACAGGCTTTTCTATCCCCCACATTTATAGCATCACCCTCCCTGAGTAAACATGGGCATATCTTTAATATTTTTAGCAGTTTCAGTGTCATATAATCTCCATACAGACGGGATCACTGGATCAGGTCCTGTCTGCATACCCTTGTACAGCAATTTATTTTTATGCCAAAACAAAACATGATAAAAACAAGAAAGATTTTGGAAAATGAAAGGGAACTAGAAAGAAGTTTCCAAATTGCTCATCACCAATTCTTGTGGAGGGAAGGAAGGTACTACTGGTCTCAAGAATTTGAGTATACCGGAGCTCTCTTTTTCTTTAATTTTACATAATTCTTTGAAAAGAAAGAAGTATAACTGTTTGTTCAAAGTAATAATCAACCAGTTCTAACAACAGAGCCAGTGAGACAGTACTACACATGCCAGAATAATATCATGCTCAACTCTTCAAAGGGAACCCTAAAAGCATAGTGATTTATTTGGATTTTCTGGCATCTTACATTCCTACATTCTCTTCCTTAACGTGACTGGCTTTTTGAACTGCTTTCTTTCATATGCATGGAAATCCACATCTATATAAAACTAGAGAAATCCTTGTTCTGTTCATAGCCCAAGGATAAGCTTGTGCTGGTCCTAAAGTATACGCAGGCTTAATGCCAGGACTTTGCATGGGGATCAACTGCATTTTCAGCTAATGCACAAAATAAAATGCAACAAGCCAAAGCAATGTTGTGCCCACCATTTACAAAAAAAGCCCTTTGAAATGAAACTCCTTATCCTCACCTTCACCTGGGCTATGCTTATGATTTATGTCGCTGTGTTGCTGAGAGATGCGTTTCTCAAGCGTGATCTGGTTTTCTACTTACGCATCAGTAAGTTGCTTGCTGAAACTTTATCACTGTTGCAGTGCTGTGCCAAGGAGGAAATGGTTTTGTTCATCTGTTTCTAAAGAGGTGCATGGAAAAAGAGCAGCGCTGAAGAGGAAGGGAAGTTCAGAGGTGAGAAAAGGACAGATGAGACCTGACTATAATTTTATGGTGGCCTTAGTCCCATGAAAGGATGGGAAAATGTTGAAACTTGAAGGCCAACTCAGTAAAGGTCTCTGACTGGGAAATCCACAGGCCCTTATTGCCCTTGCAGCTTTGGTATTTTTTGTTTAAAGTGTCGGGATCTGGTGAATTGTCTAAAGGTATGAACGGGAGTAGGTGGCTGTTGCCTGAGGATTGTTTACCAGCAGGGAGTTGTAGTTGTTATGGAATATTATCTAGGACATAAATCTGCCCCCTCCTGGCACCTGCTTTTCCTCTTCAACTCAGAAGAGACTACAGAATGCAAGTATCTGTAATTAGGCCTTCAAAGGCACAGCTTGAAAGGAAACAATCTTAGCACAGCATAAAGACAATAGCACTTCCCTGGTTTGACTAAAATTTCTAAATGTCTTAATCTCCTTAATTTGCATCTCTAATGATGCTTTTTGCAAATTCTCTAAACAGAAACTGTATTAATATGCAGACTGGCAATGCCCTTATTGATACTCTGTATAGTATTTACTTATTTTTTACTATTTTAAGCATAGCCAGGAAAGCTATAATCCATATTAAATTTTGGAATAGCAGTGATGTGAGAGACTTTTAATGTAATCTCTGGAATAAAAACATATTCAACATGAGGAGGGGAAAGGACAGAACCAGTGAGTGACATGATCTGTGTATCCCTAGTGCAGAAGTCTAGTTGTGAAAAACAAGGTATCTCTGGACAGGGGATTTGCAGTTCTCAAATAAGGACTCAGGTTATAATGTTGCTTGTGAGTTTGTGCAGTACTGTTAGTTTTACTTAAGGAGATAAATATTGATCTTTCATTTTAACTGTTGCATCATTACTAGACCTACAGGTAGTAAGATAATTTTCTGATAGCTAACGGCTGCATAGATAAAAGGGAAAAACAAGTCATCTTGTAACAAGTACATTTTTAGATCAAAATATTAAAAGTAATTTAAAATAAAAAACTTCCAATGAAAAGGAAAACTTAAAATTATTTTTGCTTGCAAAGATTTATAAGATACTGCTTAAAGTTATTCTTGTTTGAGCCAATGACCTTTGTTTTCCTTGCCTAAAACTTGTGTAGAGTTTTTGAAAATTCTATTTAACATCTCCTTTTGCTACTCAGATCTGATATTGTCCCTACTTGAAATTTCCTTCATTAACATGACAAACGTGTAGTCTGGTTATAGTTAAATTCCTATTCTTCAAAACATGTAGATGCTAAAGCTTGGGGTCAACCACAAGGCCACATTACTGTAATGGTCATGCATACCACCAGTCAATTTTAAACCAGCTAAACTGGCTTAGCTTGTAAAAGCAGCAAAAATGCTCAATGGTTCCTTCAGATAAAAGAAAGGAGTGGAAGAGATAAAGAGACAGTGGTGAAAATTGAATGGTCTGTCCATGTAGTATGGCAAGTAACTCTTGGAGATGAGAACAAAACACTGTCAAGGCAGTAACAAAATTAGGAGGTTGAAATTTTGAGAAGGGGGGCATCAATAAGTTGGTGCTTATGTTCAGCTGTGACATAGAAACGCCAAAGTGCTAATGCAGATTTCAAGCTTCTAGGAAAGGGCCAGACACTGCTCCCACCAATGCCTTAGCACTTAGTCTGTTTAAAAGACTTCATTAGACTACCCAGAAAAACAGCACACTATCAAATTCTCGGATAGACCATCTGCGAACAAGTGCAGCAAGTTCTGCAACAGCTAAAAGGTTTCTTCTCAGCTTCTGTTTGCAAAACATGTGTGAGTTAATGGAGTATCACATTCACATGGAGCAGGGGCATTGACCTGGAGTCTCTTCAGGAAATAGATCAAGGTTTTATGTAGATGCACTGTGCCTTACAATGGGAACAGCCCACATTTTCTGACATGACAATAGTGTTACTTGTTATAATATTTGGTATGCTATATGTTACTATGCTGTTAGTTCTTGGAGGGTAGTTGTCTTTCAAATAAGTCTCATTTCTCTTTGTTTACCAACTTATGTACCAAGTAAACCAGGGCCAGGGCAGCTTGAGTAATGATGCCAGTTTGTGTGACTAGGGGAAAGGAAATAATCTGGATTGTTTCCAAAGAGTTCAGTGCCATTTGGGAAGGAATTTAGCAATTATTTTAGAAATGTCTAGACAGTAGAGCACTTCCAAGGCCACAGTCCTTGTGAAAGCATGCTTCTGAGATTAGTCACACAATAGTGAAGGAATAATTATTTCTGATGCTGCTGTAAATCTATCTGTAATGTTTTAACTGTTGAGTGTAGAACACACTTATGGATTGTCAAGATTTCCTGTTAATGCCTTAATCTCTTCTTTGGTGAGATATGAAGAAAGGATGAAAACAAGTTCAGCATATACAATACAGTAGCTAAATAAACATGGTCTGAAAATTACTATCCCCTACCTAACCACTATCAAAAAAGACCATTATGAATTGTATATTCATTCTCTGAACAACAGGGTTTCCTTTCAACTCAGCATCGACTTCAACCTTCCTTAAATTAGACTCAAAACACTCTGCTGAAAACTTGTAGTCAGATTTTGCAGAGCTGTGCTTCATTGTCAAATTTTAACCAAATACATAATTCTCTTTAGTCACATAGAAAGACTTCATACAGATTATTCACAGAAGGATGAATATGCAAAAGATCATTTTCCCAGAATGACGGAGATGGAAATCATAGGTGTTAAATGAGAATGTAAATTACAGATCTCTAAGTCTTTGAACCATGAGAATGCTAACTTTCAAACAGTTAAACCCACCCAGATCTTGGCAGTTCTTTTGTATATGAAAGTATCTCAGACATATTTTTTCACTCCATTTATTTTCATTATACTATTTATAATTGTTCCTAGTTTTTGAAAATAATAAAAATCAAGATTAGTTAATTAAAATTTCTTCTCTGTGAAACAAAAAAAAATTCTTATAATATTCATATAATTATAGAGGTGATAAAGAAACTGAGGCACTTAAAGACAATCTGACTTGCCTGATGTCACAAAATTTGATAGTGACAAAATTGCAAATGGAACAGTCTGGTTTTCATCTGCATTTTCTCAGGCTTTATATATACCCCAAATTCTTGATGTTAATGCCAGAAAATTTTTAGAGAATGACATAGTTTTTCTTAATTTTTATTGATCCAAACTTTTCCTGTAAGCAGATATTCTTTTTCTTCTCTCATAAGTTTGAATTTCTTTCATAGGCTCTCATAAGTTTGAATTTTCTTCCATTACTTTTTAGTAAATTCCTTTCAGTTCAGATTTTTGCTGTAGAAATGTCCAGACCTATACACAATATTCAGTGACTGCACCATGTTGCCATAAAAATGGTTTCTCATATACAGTATCTTTTACTTTATTAAATGAAACTGATTTTTTTTCAATACTGTAGCAGTGTTGCACCCTCACATTACATTTAGATAATTTTCCCACAGGTATTCCTGTTGCATTTTTTCTCATTGGTCTGTAATTCATTCACTTGCATTTTTCCAGGTAAAACCTACTTCACTAGTGACTGCCAGTTTTTATTTTCAGTCATTACAGGCTTTTTGTTTTCCCTCACTGTTGTAACACCTCCCATTTTGAAATAATCTACAGGTTTAATTATTGTGCTGCTTAGTCCTTCGTCCAGGTAATTATTAGATGATTCACCTGCAAAAAAAAACCCCAAAAACCAAACCTATTCTTTATCTGACACAAGCTCTTTGTGATATACTAGTAACATCTCTAATTAGGTTGCTGAAATTCTGCCATAACCTCCTCTCATCATTGATCTTTCAAAACAACACTGCTCTCATATCAAATTTCTGCTCTGCAACTTCATGACAGCTTCCCACAGCTGAAGTGGATCATTGAACCTCAGTTATTTATCAGACAAAGCAAGCTTTTTTTTTCAGATCTGTTACTAAACTGCAGTAGACTTGCAGCCTTTTTAGATTCAATTCTCATGAAAACATTTAAGATTGTGTGTCACTAAAAATGTTTCCATGAGTACCAGTACTGCATTGACCACTCTATTTTCTGGTTATTAAAGTGCCTAGTATATCTCTCAAACAGTAAAAATCTACTCATACTTGATTCCTTAAACTTTCTCTAAAATGTACAAATAAATGCATTATTTCACTAGGACTGAATGAGTTTTGATTTTAGCCTGTGAAGTTTGCCCAAGACACCATTCTGTAGTGAGCTAACTGTAAATTAGGAATATTGAAGTTAAGGATATTTTTCAACACTTCCTATCTGCTAGGCAGAACTTCCTGACTATAAGTTCTGTAGGTAAGGACTCCAAATACAGTTTCGCTCTTAGAAATTTTGCTCAGTTGACAAATTCTTTATATTTACCATATTGTGACATAGAACTGGAAAACCGATGTTATATCTAACAACAGTTTAAAGTTCAGATCAGTGGTACCTAATTATTACTCCTCTTAAGATTGTTTTTTTTATAGAAGCAAGTGAGAGCTTCCTTTTAAGCTGGAGAGAGATTTTATGCTGCTATCTTCTGGTGGGTGCATGACTTCCAAGATCCAGCTTTGCCCATAAAGGAGGGTATTGCTTATCAACACATGCACTTGGTAAAGAGCAGATTCTGGTTTTTATTCTTTCTCTTTCCTCTCCAACTATGACATGTTATTTGTCCCCTAGGAATGTGTTCCCATACTGCAGGTACTGAAAAATGACAGCTGCTGCTAAATAATGTTTTTTGAATGATAAGGACACCATCTGAAAGAACTAACTATTAAATTAATTGTTTTCTTGACGTGATATAAATAGTTGTGATTGCATTCTCAGGATGTCCACATACCTATATAAAATAGACAGACAAAGCAGCAAACAAAACATTTACAGAAAGAAAGAAAGAATAGAAAAGAAAAAAACAACTATTTAATCTTCTTAGGTCCACAAGTGAGTCCAGAGTCTAAAGCACAAGTATACTTAGCAAAGCACAGGTGACCTAATCCTATGGTCAGAAATGTTTAAGAAAAATAAATACAAGCACAGAAATACGGAAAAATACGTGTATTCTATGTCTTCAACAGATGAAGGTGGTAGGAAATTTGTTTGAATATACAACAAATACACTTAAACGCGCGTTCCTTCAACTGACACCATAAAATACATGATATTAGTTTGCTGGCTGGCCTAGGACCTGCCTATTACAGCAGGTAATCTGAGCTATCCAGCATCTTAAAGCCCTGTTCTCAGAGCACTGATGGGAATCAGATGTCATTTTCTGCCTTTTCTCTTTAAATGTCTGTGCAGGGAATACAAAGCTAAATGTTTTTCTATTCCTTGTACAGCATGAAGATGGCTTATTAGTGAAATGATTGATTTATGCTTTGACCTTTACTGTTTAGTTACTGATCTCTTTCTCTTTGCCTCTGAAAAGACAGAAATGCTTGTGTTATAAGGTAGCCCTGACAAAATTTCAAAACATGCTGTTTTAAGTGGAAACAATAAAACCTGGTATTTCAAAATGCTTCAGAAGGATATCTTAATAAAAGTGATGATATTAACAAAAATACCAACAGTAATTACTTGGATATACCTTTATGTGACCTGGAAAACTGCCAGATGTAAATGTATTGGATATAGCTCTATAGTCTTGTAAACATGAAGGGTTGTTATCATTCACAGAAAATGGCAGTAAGAAATGCTTTTAATCAGACATCTTATAACTAATATTTAGAATATCTGAATTGCTCTAAAAACACTTTCTCTCTTTATTACTGAGTAGTTTCAATTTAGTTTTATTTAGCTTTAAGGCTTGATTTTGGAAAGAGAAAGACACTCTCAAAGAAAGATGTGGACATATTAAATAATTTAGTATTTGCAAGGATGATCTTTAGAGTCTTTTTCTATCCCCAGAAACAGCACTCTGCAAAAAAAGAATACAAATCTAGGATGTCCTGAAGTGCAGCAGGTGTTGGCTGTGTCATTTCAACATCGGTTTGGGGTTCAACAGCCTTGCAGGACTGAGATTGTCAGTTTGCAGGTGTTAAATTTAAAAGACAGTGAGGCCAGCTGCATTCAGGCACTGTGAGTGTTCACGGCAGGCATTCAAGGGCAAATCATGCTTGAGCAAACTGATTGCCTCTACAACTAAATGACTGGCTCTGCAGATGAGAAAAGAGCCGTGGAGGTAATATACCTTGACTTTGGTAAGGTTTTTGACACTGTCTCCCACAGTGTTCTCATTTGATAGCTGAGGGCACCCTGGCTGCCTAATCTGATTGTAGTAGAAAATCGTCTCGGCTCTCAGGCTCAAAGGGCAGTGATCAGTGGCTCCATGGCCAGCAGGCAGCTGTGAAGAGAGGGTACCCAACCTGCTAGGGGACCAGTGCTGGGGCCCTTAGTGTTCATCTGCAACCTCGGTGGTGACACAGAACAAACTTTGTACAAAGTTCAGGGAAATGGCTATCATTAGGGATTTGGATTTCGGTTCAAAGGCTTATCATGGCAAACCTGTCCATGCTGTTCCCGAAGCAACTCAAACACTGGCCTATCACTTTCTATTAATTAAGGTATTTATGTTGATTGCTGTTGTTCTGCTTTCCTGATGATTCTCTTTCTTCCTTACATGGGACTTAAATTTTAGACTTTAATGTTAAGATCCAATTATTAAAATTATTAGAGAGATGTCTCTGCCCAAATTAAGGTACAAATGAGACCATATTCCAAAGTGTATACTACAGATTTTTATTTAACTGTAAATGCGAGGTAGAGAGATCGGGTAAAGAGAGACAAGAACAAAGAAGGAGAGCAACAGAGATACAGATCAAGTAGAAAAGAAATAAATTCTCCGTGAATTCTGACAACATCCCATTGGTCCTTTGCTAGTCCTCTTAGTGGTTGCAGACTGGGCATGAAGTGATAGAAGGACAGTCCACCCAACACCAGGTCCATAGGGTTTATATTATGCTGAGGGTAGGTGGAAAATATCCCCATGAGTCTTTGAGCCCTGCTAAGATGTTGCAGCCATCTCTTATGTCAGAGTAGTTGAGTCAATCACGGCCCATTATACCCTACCAGCTGAGATAAACACACTCATCCTAATGTATGAATGCCCCTGCTCTTGGGAGGGGAGTAACCTAGGTGGTTACTATAAGGGGTCAAATGTTTGAGTCATTAATCACTAGCAGTCCAGTCTCTTACAGTAACCCTGCTGACACTAGACCTTTTCCATTTAGCTTAGTTCCTTGCCCTCTCTACCTTTTGTTCCTCTCCTTTTTTCTCCCTTTCTCGCTCTTTCTGCCTCTCTCTTTTTTTTTTTTTTTTTCTGAATATGGATGTCAGCCAGTGGGTGGATGACTTAATCTGAGCAAATTGTCTCAACTCCCTTGATAGTGAAGAGAAATAGAAACTCTTGAGGTACAACATATTTCCTAATTTAGAATAGGTTAGATGAATACATCTTACAAGTGACTCCTTTTCTCTATTGACTGTACAAGAAATGAAGATGAAGCCTCTCAGATGAATGTCACAGGTGTCTAAAGTTAGGTACGGTGATATCACAATATATCAGAGTGATCATAACCAGAAAGAATGATGTTGCCACTATCCCATGACAACAGAAGCTATTTCTTCTTAATATTTTAAGGACATGTCATTCTTTCCATGTTCAGAGTGCTCTACCTAAATTTCTCTGCTGGCTTTTGTTTTTTCCCTTTTTTTTTTTAAATTTATGGACACAGTGTATGGGGACATCACTCCGCTTCTATTAGTGCATATATCAGGAGATTTCAGGTCCTGAAATTGCTTCTCGTACTCACAAAAATGGTTGAAGGATCACAGTACTATCTCACTGCTGGATTTCCAGATGCTGATTTCACTTAACAGAAACAGAATAGATTAAATACTAATTTTCTGGTTATTTTCTTACAGTCTTTTTCGTTCCAGTTAACACATTAGCCTCTGTTATGTTGAATACTATCAATGCTCCCCAGTCTGGGAGATATTATAATGTATCTGGCTGGTGCAAAATGCTTCTGCTGTGTTTTAAGTATAACATTATGCAGCCAATGAGATTTTAATGGCTCTTTATCACAGCTGGACTCCAGTAATAAATGCATCAAGACTTCAGACACATTCTCCTTATATGTGACTGAGGACAATGAAAGAACCCAAATACATGGGTCAATATAATGAGATTATTTCCTCTACCATAGAACAGCCAATGCTGTAGCAATTTTTTCAGACTCCTTGGATTTAAACTTGGCTCACTTCAGATTTTAATGCAATTGAAAATTGATATTAGGCTAATTTTATAAATATAGCAGCAAACCTTCAATTTTTTTTCCAGATATTCATGAAATCTCTGATCATTGAGCTTTTTGAATAGCAAATTGTAAAGAAGCCATCTGCTTTAGAGATATAAGAGATCATCAAATATCAGGTTTCCTATTTTTTCAGATTTCATTAGAACTATGATTTAAAAGTGAAGAAGTTGACCTACAATTTGTTTATTAATTTGGTGACTGACCTTTTTTCTGTCTTTTTTTTTTTAATTGCAGGCATGTTTTCACCCTTTTACAATCATCCTTACTGCACAAAATACAGCCCAAGTGATTTGCATGCATGTGTGAGCAC